>MU966651.1:24504-64951 GCA_036418165.1 Cooperia oncophora
TGTCACGCTTGATACCATTTGCTCGTTCTTAGGTGAATGTGGAAAGCTAGTTGAAGCCCAATCCGCACATGAGAAGACATGTTGCGAATACCTGAAGGATATAAGTTGTTCAATCGCTTCAAGGTGAGATCATTCTGTTTCTTGGCACTCTTTCTTTTCTTCATTTGGGCAAACAACAGTACGAAAATCCCGAGGTAATTCTTGGGAGTCCGATGAATTTCAGCCAGCGGCTCACGAAAGCCAGCGCCATCGTTATTTGCTTTTCATGTTATACGTCAGGGCCTCCCATGCTGCCCAAATATTATTTTTGGCAGAAAGTCATTCCATCACCAATTTATATTGTCTTATTTTGAAACATTGGACCACTGCAACAGCAGTTACCTCCGAAAGCTACCACGTTAATGCTGATTACCCGGAATTCTCTGACCTAGGCGGGTTCTACTCGCTCGTTTCCGTGCGAGTGCACTAATTGTATTACTTAACATATGACCGCTACCGACGTTTTTTTTTATTTTTTTATCCACCACTATGTGATTCTGGGGATCTTGCCTAAATGGGCGTGACAACAAACCTCCGCCGAGCCGTGCTAGACAAGGAATTTAAAGCCGATGAGCATGCGAAAGGTTGACAAGTGCTTTAAAAAAAGCTGTTCAGATGCAACCAAATTCTCCATCGAATTATTTTCAATTTCAATCACTTTTTTCCAGAGGCAAAATGTAGGCCTTGTCATTGAAAACACGAAACGCATACTCTAGAAGAAGTAGCGTCTTCCTGACAACGAAGATGCACCGTACCCACGTTCTGACTGTAGCCTATCTAGCTTCTCTCTGCGTATAAAACTTCCGACGATTTTCATTCCTTGTGATTGTATGAGTGTCAGTAACCGCGTCCAATGGATCAATGGAACTAAGTGGAACAACCTAACCTTTCACTAATTCGCCAGTTACATTCCAGCCACTAGTATTGTTTTAGACATGCCGTGAAATGCGTTTTTGAGACAAACAATGTTGTTATGATGAGGCATAGCGAGAGTTTATGTAAGTGTTCTTTCCTGCTTAATGGTTATGTTAATAGCGTATAATAAAAGAAGCACTCAGTGGGGGAAGAGCATGAATAACACCCTGACCTTTACTGCTCCATGAATCACATAGGACTACTAAAACACCGCTGTTTCGCAAGATTTATCGCAGCACACTCTTGATATATCAGACATGCGCTTAACTTCTGTCTAGTGAGCACAATACGTGGACACCATGCAACTGCGAATTGGGAAATCAAGAACATGCGGTGGAAACCGCTAGACATAAGTGCGGCCACAAGTTCCCAAGGATCGTTCAAAAAAATCTTGTAACTGGGTGATTACTACTCCATCTGCCTCACTGAGAATGCCGCAGCAGCGCGTTTCAGAACGACGAGCACACAGTAAGGATACTACATCGTAAACTGATTAACCAAAGCTTCGTAATTGGCTGATCGGACTCCATTGCCCTCGTGTACTCTGAGCCTAATCCTTCCATTGAAAACAATGTTTTCCCGTCAGCATTCCAATGGGTTTTTTTAGGAATCCTGCGCTTGACCCCCTGTCAAAATACAGCCCAAGGCGTACAGAGCAGAGGCCGCAGTTGCCTGGGGCCTGTAGTATCCCTAGCCCACCAAACGGCACAATAATTGGCTAATTGTTACACATTAATCAGCGCCTAGATTTAACACGGTCCGCGACGCGTACAGACAAGGTCTGTCATTGCATTTCCTCCCTCATGTGACGTTTTGTTTAACGTATCTTGACCTTTGCTACCTCATATTCTATTGTTGAAAAACAGTTTTCTTGCACACACATGTCCTTCCTCTTCGAGCGATTGAAAAGGGCGAGAGAAATACTGCACTCGATTTTGATGAAAAACAACTGAAATAATTGGGACAAGCGCGAGGCTCACCGGCGCGGCCGCAATGTGTCTAATAGATATTATTTTCATGACCAGATCATGTTGACGGCCGAGGGTCGATCAGCGCATGTGGTTAGTAGTGAGTGCTAGACCTCCATAATCTCACTCTGAGCAACCACGAGTCATGCCCCTGCCGCAGGTCTAGTCAAACCTGCCTGTGCAAAAAAATTGCCAAAAATGGCGGACGATGCCAGCGCTTCAGGCCCAGCGTGGACAGGCGCCGGCCTGATGGAGGAACCCGTCACTAAACAACCATGACAATCGCAAAAGTATCAGTGTTGTTAATGGTAGGACGCGATCACCCGTAAGTGGCGCGCAGAACCCTCGCCCGAGATTCTTGTCAGTATGCGAGGGTGCTACCGAGGGTCCTCCTTTGTGAACGACCTCGGCCAAAGAAGCGTAGTTTCGAATTGGGACTCTGAACGTCGGGTCTACCGGGAAGTCTCGTGAGGTTTGCCGGACCTCATGAGATGCGCAGGAATATCCAAGTCCTATGCCTGCCTACGGAAACGCGATGGTAAGCGTGCGAAGCGCCGCGAGATTGGCAGAAGGCGTCAAAACTCTGGACGAGAGTTGGAAGCCAGACACGAAACGGAATGGCGTTGCCATAGCTGGGTCGGCCAGGATATACCCTCAAGGACTGCGTCTCCACTGTGAACAGATCAGTGACAACCCGCGATGCCAAGGGGGCGCACTCTAAGGAATAACGACACGAAGCAGGGTAACTGGAACGCAGTACTGACCGTGTACGCACCACAATCCGGTATATAAAAGTATGAGTTCTACTGACCCTGGACTGAGCCATAAGATCGCGTCCCGGAGAAGAGACTATCTCACCATAGCTGGGAGATTTCTGAATGGCCCACAGGACAGTACAGGGTTCCTAATAAGCGGCACATATGACAAGAACACTATATATATATATATCGCTTGGATCTATAGGACAACACCTCCTTGGATCCGCCTAGCAACAGCCACGAACTTAGCAATCTGCGGAGAGCGCGTGGTGTCGCTCACACACAGCACCATAAAAGGTAACCTACAAGCAGTGGCACACACACACGGAAACACTCCACCTACTGTTCCTGCGTACAAGAAAGATTCGTCTCTCAAAAACCATCAACCTATGATCAAGCTGTACTGTCTCACAGCACCACAGGCTTCCCTGCGACACATCGCCATAGACGTCCCCAAGACACACAAGCGCGCTCCTGAGCAGCAGAGCGTAAGAATTCGTGGTGGAACACGGCGCGAGGGAGAAAAGGACACTCCTCCGTGAGTGTTCCCCGCCAAATACTGGCGAGGCTGGGCCTCCCAGACCCACATGGGCCAGGGCCAGCGACACCTGCGACCTACGCAGCAGAGCGTCATCCTACAGTGTGGCAAGGGAGTCCTGGGAGAGACGCGAGGTGTATCACAGGAGACAAGGCAGCCTCGGTTTCGGGAACGCAGGGAAGCTCCAGGAGTTTCGTCAAGCAGAAAGAAGGAAGCATACAAATGCTGGCCAAAAAACACGGAGCCCAGAAGGCGGGGGGGGACTTCCTTACGCTGCGCTACAAGGAGGCTGCACACGACTCGCTAAGGCGCCGTTCTCCAAGTGCAGTAATACGGAAACCTGGACGCCTGCTTACGACGAAGCTGGCGAAGACCGAGAAGGGGACAAGCTTCGTCTTCCGCCTGGCTAAAGCTCAGGCATCGCGCAGTCTCAGGACATCAGGAACGTCGTAAAAGACTTAAGAGAGCAGCAACGGGGCCATCTCAGGAAACCAAGCGAAGTCAGCGAAGAGGTGGGAGAATACTTCGAGGACTCCTGAACGAAGAATTCCCTCCGCAAAGGATAGCCCACAGATGGAGGCGACGCACGTCCCATCACTCCCGGGACGAGAGGATGAAGTTGCGGAGCTATGGGGAGGAATGAAAGCCTGACGGAAAGGCAGGGCGTCCAGACGGAGCCCGTTACCGGAATAGCAGGCATGGAAGGCCCTCGGAGAGCATGCGGTTGAGTGGCCTCACGCACCTTCCTAAACACATGTAACAGGAAGCGAAGGATGCGAATGCGCTGCAGGAAGGCAGCACATCGTTCCATCTTCAAACAGAAAGGGACGTCAGACGGTAGTCTGCTCCAAACTTTACCGCGGGGCCACTCAAGGTCGACTCCCCGATACACTGCAAGCTGTCACGGAGTCCTGGTCAACCACAAGGCTAATGGGGAACATTGCGTCTCGACCCTTCGCAGGATACAGCCTTCATCTTCAGCCGAGAGGCCACACCACCTGATGCCATCTTCATCGCCAGACAAGCTGATGCGAATCGATTGCTACTATGAGAAGCGGGCGACCTGCTACCTAGCCTTCCTGGACTTGAGAAGGCATTCGACCGCCTTGAGCAAGGGCCTGTACTCTGGAGGGCTCAGAGAACGTCGAACGTTCCGCGCAAACACCTGATCTCCATAAGTGAAGCGACATGTACGATGGGCTAAAGCCAGCTGTGACGCACCCACTCAGCGCGCTTGACAAAGGAGGTAAACATTTACGGTTGGGGTACACACCAAGAGTCAGCGCCCTCAAGCCCGTCTCTGCTTTCGCTGCCTGACTCTAGATGTCATGCGCAAACAAGAACTCAATGGAGGGATCCGTCTGAAAACCATCCTCTATGCTGACGACGCGATCGGCCTAATATGAGCGGACAGCAGGGAGGAACTTTCAGGACAACAGTGCAGCGGGTGGCACGATGGCTCGCTGCGAATGGACGTCGCGGCGAACGTAAAGAAGACCAAGTTCCTAAGCTCCGAAGAGTGCGCCGAAGTCCAGCTAGATCGGCCATGGCGACGAGCAATCGAAAGGGTTGAGGATTTCCAGTTACCTGGGGAGCAAGCCTAGCAAGCTGATGGGCAGCGTGTCGACCAGGCAGGTGAGCGGCCCGAAATCACGCAGCCTGGATGAAATGGAGGGCAGTCGCACTGCATCCTGTGCGACCGGCGATGCCGAGAACATCAAGGGCAAGGTGTACCGGGCTGTGGTGAGGCCTACAATGCTCTACCGGCAGTGAGTGCTGGCCTATCTACAAGACCCATGAAAGGCAGCCTCCACTCAGCTGAAATGAGGATGCTGAGCATGGGCCTGCGGCTGGACACGACTCGACAGAGTCAGAAACGAGGACGTCAGGGCAGTCACACAGACGGCTCCTATCCAGCTGAAGGACGAGAGCAGCGACTGCGATGGTACGGTCATGTACTGAGGAGGCCTGAAGACCACCCATTAAGGAAGGCATTGGAACTCGAGGTAGAGGGCAAGCGACCACGAGGAGCCCCGAAGAAAAGGTGGAGCGACGTCATTAAGAGGGACCTTACTGAAGTGAAAGCCACAGCAGAAGATGCCAGTGGATCGGAACAAGTGGCGACGTCTAACAAGATCAGCGGACCCTGCGACGGCGCGGGACTAACGCTAGGGAGAAGAAAGGAAGAAGAAGATTTATGACCAGATCATGATCGAGACTGAAATTGAGATGCTAGGCTGCTCCTAGCATTCTACGACGAGCGTTTACTTTTAACAATCACATGAAAACCGTCGCAAACATCCAAAAATGAGGGAAGGGGCACGATAATAGTTTTTTCCAAGTGATGGCGAGAAAACTGGACCGCAATAATGGTGACAGTGAAAATAACTGAGGATTCCAGCAGCTCACGATGGGGTTGCATGTTGAAAAAAATCACATGACAACCCTTCGTGCATATGCCAGAAAAAAGAAGATAATGTCGGATTTTCACGTAAATTTGAACCGTGGAAGAAAATGCTGACGTTAAGCAGAAACCAGGAAGAAACTCCATAGAAAACGTCCCCCAAAATGATTAGCGAATACCCACACGGCAGCAGTGAATAATGATTGACAAGTGCTGTTGCTGTAGATAGATTAGTTGAAATTAAGCAATTCATTCCAGTGTGCTAACAAAGGACGCCGCGGAACAACTCGAATCCCTTGCTCCAATGACAACGTGGGAGTACGGTAATGCAACTCCGGGATTGCCCCGCCGCGTCGCCGCGCGACACGCCGCGACGCGACGTGTGCGGCGTGACCTGAGCTGAAGCTGAGAGCAGGGACCCCTAAAATGTTAATTGGTTTTTGCTTGTATTAAACTAACGTGGGACGCTTAGGCCGTTTTTATTGTCATGCTTCGTGGAAATGCGCGGCCTACGAGGGATATTGCGGAAGCAGCACAGTTGCTCTTGAGTTCTGGCCCTCGTCGTCATCTTCGGCTTTTGTTCTGCAGCACCTAAAATGCTATCAGCATCAGGAAATTGCGTTTTAAAGTCCGGCATTTTTTCCAGGTGTAGGTTTAAGCGACAGTTTCTGAATTGTTGTTAAGCCGCTCACTGTATGAGGCACAAGTTCCTTCCAAACTTCTATTAGCTCTTACGACGACCCCCCTCCATCGGGGGCAAATACGACCCCCCCCCCTGTGATTATCACAACGATGGCGTGCCCTGGTTCCCCTGCGCTTCTCATATCTTCTAATTATGAGGTGGAAACCACTGGAGACTTGATTCCGTAATACCGGCCCAGACGACGACTCTTTCAGCATGTTCCACACGTTGGCATCTCCACATGGTGTACAGTGCCTGTAGCACTCTAGACAACGACTCTTTCAGCATGTCCCGCACGTTGGCATCTCCACATGGTGTACAGTGCCAGTAGTACTCTAGACAACTGACAGAGGTGACTACATGGTGGGCAGCTTTCTTCCCAACACGCCGTTTGGTTAATATTTGTGCCACCTCAAAACTTATTTCGGTGAGAACCGAATAGATATATGGCTCTTCCGGAAAAGGAACCGAATGTCTGGAATCCTCAAATCGCTCGATGGTTTTTGATTTCTGTTTCTTCATGAGAAAACACTTGACTGTTATGATTCCCCTATTTTCAAAATATGGTGAGAAAGAACTCGTATAGAACCTTGAGAAGGGGATCAAACAGTCACAAAAAAAGCGAAAACAATCGAATTGTCAAAGGTCGCTCAGGACTTTGCTGAGAAATTTACAGGATATGAAGGTCTCAAAAGCTCGTGACGCTCTTCTCTGGATTCGGCGGAAATAAGATGTGGCGTTGTAGAAGGAAAAGTTGACTTCTTCCGTTCGTGTAGGAGATGGAAAACTTCTTTTGAGAGTTCTTTCGAGAGATCAGAGTCAGTGCCGAAAATCTCCAGAATCATTTCCCAGGGTAATCGCTCAGGGCATACAAATTCCGCTTTTTTCAAAACGCTTGCTGCATGGTAAGGGCGCAGGCGCAGACTGCACAATTGAAATTCATTTTTCCTGCGTAGCTCTTGGGACACCAAAAAAGGAGTGTAGAAGAAGACTCGCGTCATCCTAATGGGATAGTCATGAATGGGACCTAATCTGTGTAAAGTTCAGGAGCGAGCGGAATGTTTTTGAGCATTCAGAGCATTGAGCGCTTGATGAGCAGGTCGAACATTTGCATTTTTTTTTCCTTTTCGATCAGCTGTGCTCATATATTTCCAGGTAAAGGCAGAGCACTTGAGTGCTCCTTTTATATGCCAGCAGTCTATGATTTGGCATTTCTCGTAACTGTGTCCTCAAAATTTTACCGAGAAAAGTCCGGTTAAAACACCAGCTATAAATACAACGGTGTCCTGATTACGAGCATGACGCTCATTTCTGACTACTTCGCCATTTCTCGCCAGTTCGGCGCCACAAACTCCTCCCACCGAATCAATTATGCATCTTCGAGACGTACCAGCGCCATTGTGCTCTTCCCCAATCAGAGTCAGTGCCGAAAATCTTCAGAATCATGATCAGAAGCACCAATTAGCCCTAGACATGGGGCCTCTGCAAAAAAAAACTGATTCCGGTCTATAGAAGCATGATATGCAGGGGGGGGGGCAAAAAAAGACCATCGCCTTTATGTACACCAAAATATGAGGTCATCTGCAGCCGCAACCTGACTGGAGAAGACCTTCGGAACTCATGTCACCTCCAAACAGCTGCGAAACTTCTAGTTGGAGTCACCCATGGATAGCTACCTGGAGACCAGTACTCTCGATCTGGAAGACCTCCATCATCGAGCAGCTCCGACAACGTCGCTACGCTCTAGGACATCATCTTCACGGCAGTCGCCAAGGCGCGGGTTGATGGTATGGACCGGATGCACCTGGAATGGAAAAACCAATATTTTCTTCGTGGACCCCGGGCTGAAGCGCTGGCGGATCAGGCACCTACTCACGGTCGCGTGGCAGAATCTCTCGATGGCGCTCCTCCAGAAGGCTGTGGCGGAGTATCATAATAGTACTTGATAAGCTCTTTAATATGGTGGTGAAAATATCCGATAAGAATTCAATAAAGTGTAACTTACAGCGCCTCCAATGTCAAGGAAAAAATTTTTTTTGCCCCCCTTCCTGTATATTATAGAATAGATACCAAAAACTCAAAGAAAAACCATGCGTGGGCGACTAAACGGATTTGATATGTATTTTATAATATAAACGACCATATGAATCACTAGGCCTTATGTGGCTCAGAAAGTGTGATATACAGATGAATAATGTGGTCGACAAGGAATACAGATGCAAATTCAATTCTGCCCACCTTTAGGTAACAGAAAGCAATCTGATAACAATCATTTCGACGCCGTCTTGAAGCTCTTTCTAGTTCGCCTTCAATCGTGGGTGGCGCTTCCAGCGTTTCTGCATCTTTTGGTACGCAAAGAGTAATCTGCCAGTTTGCATGTCCTAATATGTATGCGACCTGATACACAGAGGAAATTATTCCCTAACACTGCACCATGGCACGAGTCACAGTCCCGTGCAAGGCAGATATCCGTGCGAAACTCACCTCCACCATTCCGGATAAAAATGTTTTCGTAGTTGGAATGAGATAGAGAAAGTGTTTCATTTGTGAAGCCCACGTAATAAGGCACTTCATACGACAATCTGGCTCAATGTCGCTCATCACCAAAACACGAGAGTAACGAAGATTATGACGGCTGAAGAACATTCATTGTCATTAACTCATCGCCGTGTGAATTACCAGTAGACACACGGTTGGATACATCACTTGCATACCAATAACAATGTTAAATGAGAGGAAATGGCGAACATGTAATGCCTGGGATGTACCGTTTCCCCTATAGAACTATTAACACCTCAAGAAAAAGATACAAAAGTCGCTTTCCTCATACAACACCTCACCTTATGTATTTTGGGTTGGCCGGGAAGTGTTGTCATATTCTTCAGGACTAAGTCTCCTAACTGTCAAGACTAAGTTCCTATTAATTCTATCCGCGATCTCAGCGTGGCGTGGGGTAAAACGGTTTCAACCGGCTAGTGCCGAGGTACCACGTTCGAGCCTGGCAAGTTGTGCGTGGTTAATAAATATATTGGAAACAGTGACAGCAGTAAGACTTATCTTTTTGAACTTGAGGGGACTATCGACAGGGCAGCGTTGGATGGAAGCGCTCGGGAGAGGCTGGAATACTCACTGGGCCAACGGTGAAACGAGCTGCCAAGGACTACGATTACGACCTGCACTTTCAACGCACGGACCTTGCATGGGAAGCTCACATCGTGGATCTGGTGCTGCGAGCCGGTAATATCAAGTACGGCGTCATCGGAGAGCGAAAGAGAAGGTATCGCCTGCTATATGCTATCTACGGAGCTGGAGAGGAACTGTTCCGAGGAACATGCGACGGCAGAGGCATTGACGATGTAGATATTCTCGTCAACACCCACTTGTCCATGAACACTGATTCGTGCATTAAAAATCACCGGATGACCCTAATAGGACGTTCGAGATTGAGAAGACGTGGCTCACCTTTGGCTCTAGCAATAATCGTCGCTTAACATGAAGTTACAGCGAGGAGGGAGCTTGCAACATTTTACACCATTTACACTTCGAATCGACACTTTTCAAACCAAATCGGACACTCTTCAAACTAAAACGGACACTTTTCAAATCAAAAAGGACACACCCCTTGTAATGGGCAGTTGAGAACTGGTCCGCAATGGGTACTGCTGCAAGCCCCGTCCCAACAGCCCCGCCCACTTCTTAGCGCGGCCGTGTTTTCCAATGTTTTATGAATTCTGGTTCTTCAAATTTTTTTCACTTTTGCTACTTAAGGACCCATGGTACGCTCAAACACTGCATGAGACTATCAGCCCCCCAACTGTCAATGTGTCGTAGTCCCCCCGCCCAAAACTGCCGTAGGAATGTTGTAATTCCTTGCCACACCGCCCATTTCGCAAACTCACGTTTATGCTAACACCGTCCGCGTGTCGCGTGCAGCTCTCTTGGCTTTTTACCAAGTCCGTAATTGCGCTTTGTAATACAGAAACGCAACCTTTGTGCGGATAACATTTTAGATGCTGCAAAATAAGGACCGAAGATGATGACGAGGGCCAGAACTCAAGAGCAATTGTGCTGTTTCTGCAACATTCCTCGAAGGCCGCGCATTCCCATAGGACATGACAATAAAAACGGATAACATGATAATAAAACATGGCAACACAAGCAAAACGCAATTTCCTAATATTTGAAGTTTTGCTCATGCTTCAAAGCCCGAATAGAAGGTGATGAAGATGACAAAGGCTAGAAATGAACAACAACGAATGTAGATGTAAATAAAACAAAATTGAAAAAAGTAAGGATACGCAAATTAATTAAAATCGCGTGTGCATTTCTGCCATCCGGCTCGAATCCGGCTCCAAAGCCATAGAAATACTTTAAACTAACGAGTGGGACGCTTAGGCCGTTTCTATTGTTATGTTTCGTGGAAATGCGCGGCATCCGAGGGATATTGCAGAAGCAGCACAGTTGCTCTTGAGTTCTGGCCCTGTCATCATCTTCGGTCTCTTCGGTCCTTATTTTGCAAGCACCTAAATGTTATCCGCATAAAGGAATTGCGTTTTACTTGTATTCCAAAGCGCAATTACTTGGCAAAAGCCAAGAGAGTGCATGCACACGGCGACGCGCGGTTAGCATAAAACGTGATTTGCGAAAATGAGCGGTGTGGCAAGGAATTACGACTTTCCCACGGCCCCGTACTCTGACCTCGGTGCAGTTTTGGGCGGAGGGACCACGACACATCGACAGCTGGGGGGCTGATAGTCTCATAAACCCTCAAGTGTGTTTGAGCGTACGCATGTGTCTTCAACAAACACATTTAACTGAACAGATTTGCTACCGGATGCATATATACTCCGCCACTTCACAATGAAGTGACGGTAACTTTTGAATTTTATAACTTTTTTTCGAACGGGTCGTTTTTTTTCACATTCGGCTCTTGAACGAAATAAAATCATGCATTTACACACTAGCGCACTGAGCCCCGCGCCTCCTGACCACGCCCACCTCTCGTTTTTTTTTTTCGGATTTTGATTTTTCTCCGAGCTTTTACTACATCACCATACATCATGACTGTCCATCCTTGTTTCGCTCAGCGTTCGGGAACGAGACACCCGCTCGACAGACTAAACCTCGCTTTTACGGCCCGCGAAGTGGAAGACTCCACCACTCCTCGAAGCTGTCAAGGAGGATCCAGAGGTCACCCAATGCAGTCTAGCGACAAGACTCGGTCCTGTACCGTGACTGACAGTCGTACAACCGCCTGCAAGCCCTTGACTACCGAAAAGTACTGACTCGATGGATCACTCATTACGCTTGACCGGCGGCATTGCTGCGCCACCGCGTACCCTTGGTTATTCTCGGCCCTTCTCCGCCCTCGTCAAAAGGTTTTCTGGGAGACTGCTTTGTGGAGATGGGAGATGGGTTTCTCTGCGATTCCAATCGACACAGTACCATGTGTCTCTCTCAAGGAGAAGATCATCCAGCAGGTCCATTAACCGGCATGTATTCCGAGAAGGTTCTTCTGTGCTGCTCCTGGGGACGCGAGGGGGACTGCTGCAGAACGAGCTGCCCTGTAAGAACACACGATCACCGCGAGCCATTGTGTCGCTCAGCTCCTGAAACTGGTAGAAGTTGTTGGAGAAAAATGACTGAAACTACCTTTAGCACCTTCGTCCAGAGTACGCCGAGACGCCCATACCTGCTATTGGAGACTACCAAAATAACTGAGGAGCAGGCTGGGAGGCCAAACCTCGCTCTTCGTACTCTCCTGGCGTAGTCCCCTATGACTGCTACTTTGGACAATCATTTTGGATTTTTTATCCCCTGATTAGTGGAGAGTGTCTCTGGGGTTTCTGCCATGGGTATATTATGACTTTGCAGGAAGTTTTCAAAGCTTAAAAGTCCCCCAGAGATCGAGGTACTTCTCGACCTGTCCCATATTATGAGTTTCTCTAGCCCAGGGCCACTCCGCCGTAGTCGAGGAAGCTGACACCTACGTTGTCTTGAGGAAAGGATATCGCTTGCCATGCGAGAGGGTCCTTTTGCATCAGCGCTTCTAAGCTGGACTTATTTAACTCGTAGTTGGGCAATGTATAGGTCGCCCATCAGCACAGAATGACGGCCCTTTACTCAAGCTTCTTGAGGCGCACCCGAACGTGACCCCCGGTGATTTGGCGACCTCTCTAGCTTCACCTGACTGACAACTGAACATGCTTTTCCCAATCTCGGTCATCGGCAAAAAATTTTTGTGAAGGATCTCAAGAGTTGGACCCGCGTTGACAAGTCATACCGAATGACCATCTGAGTTGTCTTTTTCCTTGTACACAGCGAAAGAACTTTTGGGAGATCTTGTGGTTGGTAGCGAGTGTTGAGGAGTCCTTAGCGTACATCATGGCACATGTCCTCGCAAGATCTCTCAAACAGTAAAGTATTGTAGATGCTTAGGCCAAAAGCAGATTGTGCATGGGATAAAGATTTCGAGCTGTGTATGGTGGGATTTTAAAGCGGTATCACTGGATACCCAGCACCTGTTGTAATTACGCAGTCCACGCTTAATCGACTTTGAAAATATGATGACGTCACGGCTTGGATTCATTCAGAAATACTCAATTTTTCTCTACTACTCGTAATGCGAGGACCGCATGTAGGGATCAGGCTACGACGAAAGATCATGATTTTAATCGGAGAATGCTACCGTACCCAGGTTATTTAACAAAGTTAGCAGCCTCTAATTATCACCTCCTTTGTCCCTATCGCATCCTTTAGAAAGCAAAAATTCCCAAAAATCGACCCCAACTCGAGAGTGAGGTCCACATTTTCTTTTTATAATAGTTGCCGTAGTTCTATGAGGAAAAAATGAGAAGGCTGTGCAAAAGGAAGGCACTAGCCAAAAAGTCCACTTTATGCCTCATAGAATTTCGAGGCGCTAATAAGTTACACTTTATCAATTCTGATCGGACATTGTTTACTATCATATTGAAGGAGCATATTAAGTACTATCACGACACTCCGGAAACAGCCTTCTGGACGAACGCCATCGAGAGATTCTGGCACGCGCTACCGATCGATGTGGTACCTGAAATCAGCGGGGTAGTCGATTTCTCCGCCACCGGTAGATCACCGCTACCTGAACTCGCGCCCAAACTAGGTAATTGAGAATGTTTAGGTCAGGGGACATTCAAATATTTCATTCTTCTTCAGGCACGAAAACGGCCGCTTCCATTCGAAGTAGGCGTTAGTTTTTCCAAACCCTTTGATCCCATTGTGGTGGCACCCCAAACCTGTAGCAGGCACAAGGTCACCAAGAAGGTACGGGCGACCACCATGTAGGGAGGATATCCTTCTCTGAGTTACTTGATGTAACAGCCAGCGCTCACTCACCTTCAGTCCGGGTCTACAAAAAGAAAATATCGGTCTTCCCATTCTAGGTAACCCGGTCGCCATATCATCAACGTCGCGCCTCGGTGACTACGGTGAAGATGATGTCCTATACCGTAGCGAAGTTGACGAAGCTGCTCGATGTTGGGGGTCATCCAGAATTGAGAGTACTGGTCTCCAGGTAGCTATCCATTGGTGACTCCTACTAGAAGTTTCGCAGCAGTTTGGAGGTGACATGAGTTCCGAAGGTCTTCTCGCAGAACAGGTTGCGACGGGAGATGACGTTCATTTTTGGTGTAATGACAGGTTGTGGCGTGAGCACAGCTCCTGATTATAGAGGAACATCTTGGGTATCACTCCGCCCTGGTACCGTATCTCACCGTCCTGTGTCTCGCTGCAAAAACTTGGCTGATACTGTGACATGGTCAGGTGACTTTTTTTGGCCACCCTGTACAGGGGGGGGGCAAAAAAAAATTACTTTTCTTCATTGCCTTTCGAGCCGCTATAAATTACGCTTTAGTAGATTTCCATGGGACTTTTTCACCACCATATTAAAGAGCATATTATACTATCATGACACTCCGCCACAGACTTCTGGACGAGCGCCATCGAGAGATTCTGGCGCGCGACCGCGATGTGGTGCCTAAGGTCAGCGAGATAGTCGATTTCTCCGCCACCGTAGACCACCATATTGAACTTCGCGCGAACCGGGTAATTGAATGGATTCAGTCAGGTGACCTACTTGGATATTCCATCTTCCTTAAGTACTCAGCCCCCTTCCATTCCAGGTAGGCGAGAGTTTCTCCAACGCTTTTCGATTCGATGTGGTGGCACTCAATGCTGTAGCAGTACAAAGTTTCCAAGAAGGTACGGACTACGACATGTGAAGAGGATACTCTAAACTATGGGGCATTACCCAGTTCACACGCGGAAGGACGAGTTGCTCAATGTAACCGCCAGCGCTCACCTTATGTCCGGGGTACACGAAGAAAATGTTGGTCTTCCCATTCCCGGTACGTCCGGTCCATACCATCAACCCGCGCCCTGACGACTGTGGTGAAGATGATGCATTAGACTGTGGCGACGTTGTCGGAGCTGCTCGATGTTGGAGGTATTCCAGATCGAGGGTACTGGTCTCCAGGTAGCTACCCATGGGTGACTCCTTACTAGAAGTTTCGCAGCTGTCTGGAGATGACGTGAATTCCAGAGGTCTTCTCCAGTCAGGCTGCGACTGGAGATGACTTCATATTTTGGTGTGCATGAAGGTGATGGGCGAGAGCCAGCTCCTACTTGTAGAGTAATTACGTCTGATGGCAATCTGGACTCGGATGTGAGCTCGCGGGGGGTCTAAATGGCGCTCTATGACCGGCGTCCTTCGAGATGTGGCGATACACGGCGCTGAATGCTGACCTGTGAGCAAAGACGCTGAAGCCCGCTCAGGGGCGATGGAAATGAAAATGTTGCAGTGGACAGCTGGACTCACGCGTATGGATTGTTCAAAGTCACAAAATACGGAAGGGATTCGGTGTAGATCCCGTAGCCGAGAAAATGCGCGAATTGTGCCTGAAATGGAACGACTCATGCACTGCGTGCGGACTGACACCGTCAAATAAGTTGGCGGACTCCCCTGGTAAGGCTGGTATCGAGCTCGAGGTGCCCGGAAAGCGATCTAATGAGCGCCCCAAACAGCGCTGGCTAGACTCGTTCCATGCGGACTTGAAGATAGTTGGCACCCAGTCCGACCAGGTGTTCAATCGGGAGAAATGGCGTTACAAAATAAAAAGAGCGGACCCCGCCACAGAGCGGGGACAAACGCTGAAGAAGAATGCTATCACTACAACACGTTGGAAAATTTTAGTTCCTGATTTCTGCCAGTCTCATGAGTTTGACTCAACTGCTAAGAGCTTTAATGAAGTAGCTGCCAGTTATTGCACCGGAGAAGATCGCGCTCTTAGCTTCTCCGCTTTATTTTCAAAACAACTGCTGTTACGAATTCTGCTTTCCTAACTCACTGTTTTCTGCTTTGATGATTGCCCAGTCATGTAAGCCCTGCCTAGGTTCACTGAAGTCATCTTGTATATTACCCTTAATTTTTGTATAGAGAAAATTATATTCGCCGCGAATCAAGCTCTGACCAGAATTCTCCATAGGAACGGATAACGGATGTCAGCAATTTTTCGATATCAGATATGAAATACCAGTTTCTCACAGTAAGTATCGGTTCTTCTATCCAGCTGGTTACTTGAGCTTGGGTCTTACGCCCGGGGCT
Source organism: Cooperia oncophora (assembly GCA_036418165.1). Lineage (NCBI taxonomy): Eukaryota > Metazoa > Nematoda > Chromadorea > Rhabditida > Trichostrongylidae > Cooperia > Cooperia oncophora. The sequence goes on from MU966651.1 coordinate 40,449, forward strand.
CATGTTAACGCAACTATTGGGCTGGCCCATAAGTAATGACGTTTTTTTCAACTGGAAATTTTGTTCGAAAAGTGAAACGCTTTGCGAGCAAGTTTGATGTCATCTGATAGGACTTCTCGTACTATGACAGTGCCGGAACAGCTTTGGGCAGGCGATGATTTTTGTAAGTTTTTTAGTCGTTGAATTTGAAACATGAGTCGGCGAAAATCAGCACCTTCGACAGCTGCCTCTATTTACGTGTATTCGAAGTGCTAAAATCGTTTAAGCTGCTCTTTGCACATTTGCAATAGGTTGAGCCAGAAGTCCCAGCGAGGGAATCCTCATAGGACGCTTCGGAACTAATTTCAACAGTTTCGAGTTAGCAACCTTTACCTCGCAGATAATGGGGGATCACAGGTCATCGCGTCCGTTCCACTTGAAATTTTATGCTGACAGTTAAATGTTTCGCTGATGTGTTTTGTATGCTCTGATAGCAAATTCCGTGCTCTGTAACACTGCTACGGAAACCTGTTTTCCATAGCTATTTATTTTCTGTTAATTCTAGGTTATTAATACGAAATGTCAGGTCGATGAGAATCAGCATTCCCAACTTCTTTCCCTATCACTACGAAGCCCCTGGAGCAGCTCAACAGATCCACCAGGGTTTGAGTGAAGCATTGAGTAACAGATTAATATTAGGACGGCTCACAGTAGATTTTGGGAAAAGCAAAACCGACAACGCTGACCTAGCAGACATCCAGTCGACCCATACCTCACGATTTTTTTGTTTTCCTATTTAAATTTCATACATATTTACAACACTACAAGAAAATATAGACGTTCACAATGAACTAGTCAATATGTTCTTTACTGATCCTTACAACCTCCTGCCACCGATCAGCCAGCTCAGTCAGTCACTGAGTAGGCATTGAAAAGCTGGCTGGGTGGGAGTAGGTTGTAAGAAACAGTGGAGAATATATAGATTGGAAAGAAAGTCCTGTCAGTGTTTTTTAAAAGCTCACAGTTTTTAGTTTTTGATGCTCGAACAATGTCACATGCTATGCTTGTAGGAAACTCTAGGAGCTTTCATGTAAGAGGCGTGTGAGGGCGCCTGCTCTTCCCTGGGTTCAATTACGATCTCAGTTTCCCCACGAGCATCTTCGGGTCATCATCTTCTATCAGTGGTCCCGCGGCACTGGAGCCACGGCAGCTGTCCGTAACATGAGCTGCATTGACGGAGGACAGCACTACCATCAGGACCATCCATCTTTGGTTCGCTCGCTTCCCAAAAGGAGACACGATCCTTCAAGACAAACCTCGGTTGGGACGGCCCCACGAAGTGAAAGGTTCTACCATTCTCGAAGCAGTCAAGGAGGATTCGGAGGCTACCAATCGCAGTCTTGCGACAAGACTCGGGTGTACCTAAATAACAGTTATCAACCGCCTGTAAGCCCTTGACTATCGAGCCTTAACGATGGCACGCTTTGCACCCGGGCACCCCTGGTCTCTCCCCTTCTCTGCCCCCGTCAGAAGGGGTTTCTAGGAGACAGCTTAGTGGAGATGAAAGATGAGTCCTCTATAGTTTCAACCCACACAGTACCTTGTGTCTCTCTTAAGGAGGAGGTCCACCCTAGCAGTCTAAACGGGCATGTATTTTGAGCAGCTTCTCCTGTGCTGCTTCTGGGACGCGCGGTGAATGCTGCAGAACGAGCTGCTCTGTAGGACACACGGTCAGCGCTAACATTAGCGCCGTTGAGCTCCTGAAACCGGTGGAAGTTGTTGAAGAAAAATGACCGAGACTAGCTTCGCCTAGCACGCGAGACCCCATGCTTACTGCGGAGAACTACCAAAAAATTGAGAAGCAAGGCTGAGAGACCAGTCCCCGCTCATCATGTTCTCTTGAGGTAGTCCCCTACGACTGCTACCTCCTGAGCCTCCTTAAAGGCAATTCCGCGTGGCGACGCGGAGGGACACTTCTTAGTGTAATACAGTTCAGAAAACAGAACTGCCCTGTGGTTTGTTGACTTATTGAAGGGAAAGGAACCACGAAAAAAGCGCCTGCAATAATACCTCTTTATTTCATTGATCATGATCACGCGGACGAGCGTAAGGTGGTCAGATCGACTGCGGATGGCAAAACGGCGGCGAGGACCTGATAACGCAGAACGAGAGAGCGCAGAAAAACGACGCAGCGAGAAGAGGCGGCAATGGCATCATCACAACCGACACGGCTCGCCACTTGAGGGCCGCATGGCCATCGGGCGCCAATGGCCTAAAGCTGAGCCGCGCCTCGTTTAGCTTGCTGTTTCTCAAACTTTTGTAAAGCAGCATAGCCTCTGACGTTGCTGCTTGACCGCGGGACAGCGGTTATGAGAAACCTAGCCTATTCGTGTTTATCGCGGAACGTGTCTTTAAGGCAGCGTTCCATAGTTCGCGAACAGCAGCGGCGATCGCCGCGATGCCGTGACCGCCAGCGATCGACCGGCGATCGGCGGCGATCGCCGGTGCATGGCAGCGCGCGCCCCAACACTATTACTTGCGCTCCGAAGGCTTCTGGGGTAAGCGGCTCAATTTTATGCTTTTTTCCTTTGAATGCAATTTCCTTAGGTACTGAAGCTGGTTCGACACAAGGGAAGGCGAGCCCATCTAATTCGCTTTTGTTTTCTATTTTCTTTCTTATTTAGGGTAGAAATGAGCAAAAAGCGCGAGAGCTTCACTTGAGGTACGTTTTTATTGCTTCTTTTTTTCACTCATCGAGGTTGTACATGGGGTTTATGAAGTTTTCACCTGTTCATGTCGCGTAAAATGATTAGTGCTTTGGTTCCTAGGAGAGTTTCTTTCTATTTCGTTTTTTTCTTCGTTGTTTGAACTCGACTTGTAAAGTATGAATGTTTTGGAAGTTGGAACAGCTTAGACGATAGGAATTCCTGAGGCGCACGCATAAATCACCCAGGAAATGGAGTTGGTCTTACCCCGACTTAAAAGGAAGTGAAACCTTCTTTCCTCATATTCCAGATCTGGTTATGTGTAGAAGGTCGTAGTTTGTCTGTTAGTGCCCTTATTAAGAGTAAAGAATGTCCTATAAGTTGAATTCCCTTATTCATCAGGCGAGCATTCACAATAGCGTTGGGGCGCGCGCTGCCATGCACCGACGATCGCCGGCGATCGCGGCGATCGCCGCTGCTGTCGCGAACTATGAACGCTGCCTAAGGCTTTCTTAGCCAAAAAAAGTTTCAGCAACTTTGACAACATCAGTCGAAAGGCCCCCGACTTACTCTACTGGCAGCCGGTCAGTTCCGGGAGAGGAGACATGCTAACCTGCTCATTAGGTGGAGCAGTGTAGTAGCTAACAGTAACGAGTATACTGTTGACTAGTTCCCACTGTATGTTGAGTTGGAAAATTAGAAGAAAAAAGTCACAACAGTGACAAGACTCTCTTTCCAACATATATTGTTGACTAGTTCATTGTGCACATCTATATTTTCGTACAGTGTTGTAAATATTGTTTATGAAATTTAAACAGGAAAACAAAAAAAATCGTGAGGTATGGGTCGACTGGATGTCTGCAAGGTCAGCGTTGTCGGTTTTGCTTTTCTCAAAATCAATTGGGAGCCGTCCTAATATCAATCTGTTACTCAATGCTCTACTCAAACCCTGGCGAATCTATTGACTGGTCCAGGGGCTCTGCTTCCGTGGAAAGCGATAGAGAGAAGAAGTTGGGGATGCTGATTCTTATCGACCTGACATTCCGTATTAGTAACCTAAAATTAACAGAAAATAAATAGCAATGGAAAACAGATTTCCATAGCAGTGTTACAGAGCACGGAATTTGCTATCAGAGCATACAAAACACATCAGCGAAACATTCAACTGCCAGCATAAAATTTCAAGTGGAACAGACGCGATGACTTGTGATCCCCCGTTATCTGCGTGGTGAAGGTTGCCAACTTCTAAACTCTTGAAATTAGTTCCGAAGCTTCCTATGAGAATTCCCTTGTTGGGACTTCTATATCATCCTATTGCAAATGTATGGAGCAGCTTAAGCGTTAGCACTTCGAATATGCGTGAATAGAGGCAGCTGTCGAAGGTACCAATTTTTGCCGGATCAACTTTCAACTTCAACAACTGAAAAACTTACAAAAACCATCCCCTCACCCAAAGCTGTTTTGATACTCTTATAGTACGGGAAGTTTCCTATCAGATGATATCAAACGTGCTCGCAAAACGTTTCATTTTTCGAACGAAATTTCCAGTTGGAAAAAAAACGCCATTACTCATGGGCCAGTACAATACTTTGGCCCCGGAATAAATACGATTAGTTGCAATGCCCTGAATGACCTTCAAACATCTTTAGTCGCAAATAACTTAAGCAAATAACGCAAATAACATATGTTTTGACCGTAACCGATAATTCCTCGTGTGCATAACTGGCTAGCTTAATTTGTGGGGACCCTCCCCTTGCTTCTTTTGAATTTCAGAATAGGGCTGGTAGGTGGTTTAGCACCACACAACACGTTCATACATTATCGACGAGCGCTTTTTTTTACTCTTTTCTTAATGCACACCTCGGATGATTTTTTTTATCAATGGAGCACCTCGAGTGCAACTTTGAATAAGTAAATACATATGAGTACATCCATTGAGAAGAGTGGACGTGAGAAAAAAACGCTAAAAAAAGGTAAAAACTCATCGTTGAATAGTGGGCGGAACCGTGACCGCGCTGGAAAGTGGGTGCGAATTTTGGGAACCGGCTTGCAGCAGTACCAAGTGCGGTCTAGCTCATCGACTGCCCGTTGTAAGGAGTTTGATTTGAGGCGTCCGATTTGATTTCGAAAACTGTCTTATTCGTTCTGTTCGGAAAGTATCCGATTTGGTTTGAGGCGTCCGGTTACATTTAAAAAGTGTTCCAATAAAAATGAAAATGATAACGGAGTCAGTGAGGGGATTTGTTTTTTTCTTTGTTTTTTTGCATAGAAGGTCCAGACTGTTTCAGACATTTCTCTATTTGGACAGAAGCTTCAGCTATACTTTGCATGCGGTGATGGACATTATGGTGTAAAATTCTTTTACCATTAATAGCCAAAACATGCTGCTTGTGAGGCATTGCTATTCCTGAAAACACTAGGAGAGTGACCCTAACATACCTGTTCCATGCATCTACCTACAGCAAACAATAAATTGTTCCGAGCAAGAAATCTGTTTCCTAACCCTTTTCAAAAAATTTGGAATCCCTGTGAAAAAAGAATGGGAGCGATGGAGGTCTGCTGCAAACATCTTATAAGGCATACTCTTCACAATTTTAGCAAAACTTACTCCATGTGAGGCACGACGACTTTGTTCACCCATGAAGTTTCGTCAAGAGCACTCGACGCCAACTCTATTGTTGTAGGAGATGATGCATTCATCACCTGTCTGTACAAAGTGCGACGTCGTAACAAATCTGGCACTATGAAGGACGAAGAGCAATCCCCAACGATATCGTCACAAAACCGTTTCGATCGCATTACTGAAAAATCTTAATGCACGGTTTTGATGTGGCAAAGAAGTGTGCAAGTAAAGTACAACCACCTACAACTGCTCTTTGCATGTATGAGGTTGAATGGCGTGATAACAGTAGCTAAACGAGGTGTTGGAAGAGCTCGTGGTGAGAGATAGGAAGAATCAGCAACAGTACGTGGACATCGTAAACGATAACGCTGCCACTTTCCAGCAGCAAATATAATAACAACGCTGAGCAAGAGTAGGGGGATCAGAATGAAATAAATGGGCACATTCGGTGCGACCATTTGGCAGGCAATAAATATGACCATGTCAGTGACACCAGCAAGAGTCACCCTCCGCGCAAACGAACGCATGCGCAGCCATGCTCCACGGGCGGTATGATGAGCATTCCGAACCATTCTCCTTGTTCGGAGCGACAGGTAAGATAGACGTTGACAAGGCACACATAGGACCTCCGACCATCGCTTACTTCCAATAATTTCTTCCTCGATATAATCTAATGCGTCCTAGAAACAGTTACACAAAGGAGCAAGAAAAAAATAGGTTAACTGAAAGAGTAACTTCACACTCACCTTCGCTGATCCTGGTCTTTGCCGTGTGCAAGGTGAATGGGTCCGCAGTTGCAGTAACATGTCACTTTCTCCGCTCAAAACTGCACACGAACGGGCTTGAAGGTGATGACACCATACTTCGTCCGCGCTGCCACACGGCCAGCCGCAGGCCTAACTACTGCCCAACCGCATTACTTGTCTGCTCCTCTCATCCTCTTGTGTTCTCTAACACTGAATACGTATTTCGCGGCGGGATACTGGGACTGACGCAAGTGTTGCACATTGAGGATAGCGTGGGCGAAGAATGGAGACAAAATCCAGCATGACTACCCTTCAGCCGTCTCCTCGTGCAATCTTATGCGGAGAAAGTGGCACGCTACTGCAGTTGCGTACCGATTCACCTCGCACATGGGAACGACCATTCCCGCAGGTGAGCGTACAGTTCGCCTTCGAGTTATATATACCATTTACTTTGAATCGGACACTTTTCAAACCAAATTGGACACTTTTCAAGCCAAATCGGACACTTTTAAAACCAAATCGGACACTTTTCATACCAAATCGACACTTTTCAAACCAAATCGGACACTTCAAATCGAATTAGACACACTCCTTACAATTAGGTGGTTAGAACTAGACCATACTAGCTACTGTTGCAAGCCCCGCCCCATTATTCTCGCCCACTTATCAGCGCGGACAGGGTTTTCGAGATGATTCATGAAATCTGCTCCCTCGACTTTTTTTCGTTTTTGCCCTTTGCACACACACTTCAACTGAAAAATATTGATACCTATACAGATCTGACTCCGCCCACTTAACAATGAAGTTACGTAAGTTCTGAATTTTTATAACTTTTTTTCGACATAGTTCTTTTCACATCCAATCTTCACAAAACGAATAATCATGCACAGCACGATTGGCTCCTCCCACCAACGGAAGCTTCGCCCACTTTGGGGGAGCCCCGCCCTTTTTTCGGAATTGAAGCAAATCGGCGAGCTAGTGTCAGTACTGGCGGATTACGGCCTCTCCCGTCGCTCAAAACAAAGCTGCTGTCGAGCTAGTGTCAGCACTGGCGGATTACGGCCTCTTCCCTTTTTTCCGCTTTCTCCCCTTTTTTTTATTCTATGTGCCGGGAGAGGCCGTAATCCGCCAGTGCTGACTCTAGCCCGCCGATCTGCATCATTTTCGAAAAGTGGACGGGGCTTCCCCAAAGTGGGCGGAGCTTCCATTGGTGGGCGGAGCCAATCGCTAAAGCCTAAAAAAGGGAAAATCGTAGAAAAACCAAAATTCGGGCTGAACACAAGTGGGCGAGGTCAGAGAGGCGTGGCCTGGTGTGCTGTGCATGTTTTTTCGTTTTGTGAAGATTGGATGTGAAAAGATTCACGTCGAAAAAAAGTTATAAAAATTCAGAAACTCACGTAACTTCGTTGTTGAGTAGGCGGAGTCAGATCTGTATAGGTATCAATCTTTTTCAGTTGAAGTGTGTGTGCAAAGGGCAAAAACGAAAAAAAGTCGAGGGAGCAGATTTCATGAAGCATCTTGGAAAATCCGTCCGCGCTGAGAAGTGGGCGGGGATATTGGGGCGGAGCTTGCAACAGTAGCTAGTGTGGTCTAGTTATCAGCCACCTAATTGTAAGGAGTGTGTCCGATTTGATTTGAAAAGTGACCGATTTGGTGTGAAAAGTGTCCGATTTGGTTTGAAAAGTGTCCGATTTGGTATGAAAAGCGTCCGATTTGATTCGAAAAGCGTCCGTTCTGGTTTGAAAAGTATCCGATTTGGTTTGAAGTGTCTGATTTGATTTGAAAAGTGTCTGATTTGGTTTGAAAAGTGTCCGATTTAAAGTGAAAATGATATAGAAAGAACTGAACTAGTTATCAAAATCTTACCTGTATGCTGTATAGCATCGGAACATTATGGGCATCTAATATTTTGTCAAGAAGTATGCAGGTCCTATTTCTGTCTGGTAAGTCGTATGGGTGAGCTTTTTGCTTCCATTCTGCTTTACCCAGGAACACAACAACTAATTTCGGCGATTTCCTAGCAGCGAAATAGGCTATCTCGAGAAAAGAAGTGGCATTAACAGTGGCGGGGTCTATGACAAACAGGAATAGAGAAGATCTCTGAACATGTGTCGGTCGTTCGTCATTTGCAACATTTGAGTCCAATAAAAACTAACCTCTTTCGCTATACTCTCTTCATAAATCATGTTTTCACTCCATACACTCCTTTGAGGATCATAGTACGAAATCGCCTTCTTCTTCAAAAATGGAATAACAAGCTGCCGGCGCCACACCTTGATCCGATAGGAATACCGTTGTCAAAGTTTCAATAACTCTTATACTGTGGCTAAATGCTTCATACCGTTGTTCCACACGATCCTCCTAGGAAGACATCGTACTCAGGGAGAAACGACAAGGGTGGTTCATCTGCTAACATTGCGCCTGCAGCGTAACCACATTCGTTGCGTATACTCCTGAAACGGGTTAATGTCAGAGAAAATTAGAAGACTCAGTGTCAGAGAGGATCGCTAAACCAATATTTTATGTGACCAGAGTCACCTTTTTCACTCTTCGGATGATACACTCTTCAATACTGCTCAATGAATACGCAGAATGATTGTTATTTGTTCAAAGGCAGTTCTCGCGATCAAATGATTAGCGAAATGCCTCCGTGCATCTAACATCTGTTCGCACTCGCGCGTGTACAATTTTCGCCTCTTGAAAAAGCGATATAAAGCGGCCACAGACGCGTGACAATCACGCTTTGAGCACTCTGGCTCACTATCCAGAGCAACTCGCGAGTTCGCGGAAGAATCGACAAGCTTATTCTTTGTGACAAGCATGTAAAATCGTCCTTCGACGCTGAATACAACAAAGTGCATTTACGTAATTTACCGTGTAAGTCGTTGACCTCCAGACTGAAAAGAACAGAGTGGCGAGAATCACGCGTCTGCGACCGCTTTACCTCGCTCTAAAGCAAAAATGTACACTATGCGAGTGCGGGTCTAGATTCTGAATGCATGGAGGCATTTCGCTGACCATTTGACCGCGGAAACTGTCTTGAACGTATCGCGACCTTCTCCGCTCTTCCAAGAGCGGGAGCAACAGGTCAGTCTGAGAAAACCATTTTGTAAAAGCCTATAGTTGAGGTGAAAGTCCTCCTAAAGGGCCTGAAAATTAGATCTGTAATCAAAAAATTCCAAAATACATGGAGCAGCAAGTAAGCACACTGGACTCAATGGCGCTCCTCACTTTTCTCAGCATCTGAAACAGCGTCTGCTTCATGAACACAGGATTATTAAGTTCGTGGATGTTTTCGTAAGAACAAAGTATTCAGATAAGCATGGACCCAAAGAATAGAAAATTGAAGAAAAGCAAAATTTTGTTCCCTGGGGATCCAAACCATCGACCTATTTTTGACGTTTTTTTAATTCCAGGAGCATGCAACGAAAACGAACCTCTTCTGGTCCTTGTATGTGCCCCTACAATATGCGAAAAACCGTTTTCAGAAAGCGCACAAGGCCCTGGACGACCTCCCTTGCAGGGCACACGCACCCCACACGACTTGTCAATGGGAGCAAACATCATGATAGGGGTACACCAAGGATAAGCCCTGAGCCCGCTCGTCTTCGTCTTAACTCTTGAGCAGGAAACTCATGTATATATAGGGGAGCCAAAAAAAAGACTTTTTTCTTTCTCGACTTTCTAGGCGCTATAAGTTACACTTTAGTGAATTCTTATCTGACATTTCTACCACCATATTGAAGACCATATTAAATACTAGCATTACGCCACAGCCTTAGGGCAGAACCTCTCGATGGAGGAGCGCCATCGAGAGGTTCTGCCACGCGACCGTCAGTGTGTGCGTGAGTTCCGCGAGATCGTTGATTTCTCCGCCACTGTAGACCACCCTATTGAACTCCGCCCGACCCAGTTATTGAATGAGTTCAGTTCAGGTGACCTGCTCAGATATTTCATCTTCTTCAGGTACTCAACGCCCTTCCATTCCAAGTAGGCAAGAGTTTTCCCAACGCCCTTTGATTCCATGTGGTGTCACAGTGTCACCCAATCCTGTAGCAGTACAAAGTTTCCAAGAAGGTACGGGCGACGACATGTGGAGAGGATATTCTTCTCGAGTTGCTCGATGTGACCGCCAGCGCTCACCTTTAGTCCGGGGCCCACGAGGAAAATATCGGTCTCTCCATTCCAGGTACGTCCGGTCCCCATCATCAACTAGCGCCTTGGCGACTGAGGTGGAGATGATGTCCTAGGCCGTAGCGACGTTGACGGAGCTGTTCGATGGTGGAGGTCTTTCAGATCAAGAGTACTGGTCTCCAGGTAGCTATCCATGGGTGATTCCATTCAAGAAGTTCCGCAGCTGTTCAGAGGCGAGCCCGTGAATTCCAAAGGCGTTCTCCACTCAGGCCGGCGACTGGAGATGACTTCATATTTTGTGCATGAAGGCGATGGGCGACAGCCAGCTCCTGCTTCTCGAGGAACATCTTGGATATCTACCAGTTAAAACTGTCCTCTACGCTGACACACTGCCGTGATAGCGGATAGTAGGGAAGTAGTAGGAAAGGTGCAGGGCGAAGTGCGAAGTTGGCTGGATGTCCTCGCTAAGAGTGGATCCTGACTTATATGAAGAAGAAGCCTGAAAGACCACCCAATAAGGAACGCGGTGGAGTTTGAAGTACACGGCAAGCGACCACGAGCAGCCCTGAAATAAAAGCTGAAAGGACGTCGTCATCATGAAGGACCTCACCCAGAGTACACGCGACACTTCGCTTGTTTATCCGTATTTTTTGGCTTCTCACTAACAACATATACAAATAATGATGCAAGCAATACAGAAATAGTATTAAGGAATTCATGTGTTTTTTGAAGTAAACGAGGCGGTGGTGTTTTTCACAACAAATCGTGCTTACCCATGGGGCATGGTTACGAGTTTGTTATTGACCCTTTTCCAGTCAACTTCAAAAAAGGAGAAGAAGCCTAATCCTTTTACCGAAGTTGAACAAAAACTTGTTCGAGGAAAAACTAATAAAAAAAGAAAAAATAACGAGAAAAGATATAGTTACGGTGATGTTCTGGTGAAATTTGTCCGCCGTGGATGAACGGGAGGACCGGTTGAGTGTCGTCTGCCACGAAGGCCCCGCTCCACACACGGATGTTTTTGGCGAATGACGTCGCGGAAATGTGTTGTGTACCATCATTCTTTTCGTATTTTCTTCATGCATCATTTTGCATGTGTGTCTACGCGACAACTTCTCCTAAATTTTCGTCAACTCCTCTATGCAGTCCTTATTTCGTAATTGTATAAGGCCATGGAGGAAGAAAACCATTGCCGTTTTGTTTTAGTTTTTTTTTCATCCATGTCTATTTCTTCTTCGAATTTATGGTTGAATTTACCGTTGACAGCAAAGGTGATGACAGTAAAAAAGGCAACAGTAATAAAAATCAACGACAAAATCTGTTACACCACTTATGAAAAGAATACCAGTGATACGTCGCAATTATCATGCAATCAGAAATTGAGCTAGTTGACGCAGAACTCTTTCCATTTCCTTCATCAAAACATGGTGACGTTATATCCGACCGCTAAACTAAGTTCGATTCAGTTTCATGGCAGATGTTCACAGAGTTGTTAAGAGGAGCAGCAAATGGCATTACCACTGACCAGTGGTAATGCGGCTCCGGCTCCGGCTTCGCCGGGCGATCCTCCTTCCGCGTGTGAAGTGGGTATTGCCCCAGTTTTTTTCAGTTGTAGCCAGTCGGGTCGCCCGGCATCGCCAGGCGATCCTCCTTCCGGAAAAAGCTACATCCGAAGGTGAGGCACTATTTCCCAAAATCGGAATGAACCTCGAGAATATGTGTCAAATAACGACGCAACTAACGAATCTATTTCACTTGATAGAATCCCAACAAGAAAAATCAATTTCCCAGGAGTTTCTTACAACGCGCAATCTGATGAATTTTCCGTGGATATAAGAATATGCAAGAAAGAAAATTTGACAAAACGTGACATAGACAGTCAGCTCAACTCTATTTATGACCTAATAGGTTTGGCCGCACCGCTGCTTATAAAGCTCAAGCATCTAATGAGGAAGATTTACGCATGTAATCTGGACTGGAAAGATGAGATACCAACAGACCTTGGCAGACAATGGGTCAAAGCATGTCATGATATCAATAACATCTCCGTAGGTATACCTCGCACCTCAGGACGGGTGCCCTCTGGCTATAGTCTGTGGACATTTTGCGACGCTAGCGAGATAGCGTTGGCGACTTGCGTCTATTTATGATCAGATAATACATCGACAAAACTAGCTCCAAAGAAGAACAAACAAGCTATCTCGAGACTCGAGCTACTAGCCTTACTTACGGGAACCAGACTAGCACCAGCATTACTAGCAGTATCTCGAATACTACAAAAGAAATCAACCTCAGACTCGAAGGTAGCACTTGCCTGGATCAAGACAGCAAGAAAACTACCGTTATTTGTTCCGAATCAAGAGGACCGAATCGCCAAGCTCGTAAACCAGTTGGAATTAAAGGATATTACAGTAAACTTTCACTACACACCAACCGCAGAAAATCCCGCTGATGCAGGAACGCGGGGGCTGTCAGCTACAAATATCTGTATACTCATAGCTGGATTAGAGTTCCAAAATGGCTTGCAGAGAGTCAGAGTCATTGGTCTTTGATATATATTAACGGTACGCCGAACGATATGTCGAAGAAGCTGAGTTTCCGAAGAAAGGAAGTCATTCCAGAACTAAGTGACACTGCAAGACATTTAATATATTCTCTTGCGCATCGTCCCGCGGAGGACTCGGTTGCGGTTGCCTATTGCTTCACCCTCATGCTCGTTCTATAGGTTCGTTCATGAACCTAGATCTAAAGTCGCCTACGAAGTGGTGGATTGTTTGGAATGGACCACTAGTTACGGTAGAAATCCACACGACGCTAGACAGCGTTACCAAAAGAAACCGATATACGTTGCAACCATACGTTGAACAAATAGCGGATGACCTAAAAATGACCGTAGTTTCCATACAAAGTCCTAAGTCACCTATGAACAGAAGATTTGAAATAAGCTCCAAGGACGCGGTCATGATACCTGAAAATTACAAAATTCCCGTTAAATGCGCAACAGAAAAAGCAGCCGTAACAACTACGCCAGTTGCACTTCTCATTTTGAGTGCATCTGTCACGACTCGCGATCAAAAGCACGCTGCCATTGTCTCACGGAATCGATATGATCAGGTTAATATTGATAATTACCCTGCTTATTTATACTCCAATAGCGCAGATCAATGCGAAGAATAAAGAAATAATCTTATCTTCCATAGATGCAGAATTTGTCCTAATACTGCGGCCTAGCGCCCAATTAGTGGTAACGAATATGTGATCCATCAGCCAAATCCAGATCGAAAAAACCTCCTGGCTGCTACGATTGCATAGAGGGTGCACAAATTCAAATTTCATGCAAAACCGAAAGGTCGTCTTGGATCACAATACAATGTGAGGAGCAAACATTCTCCATTGAATGTAAAGAATTCAAGCATCGTTGGTTCAGTGGTAGAATGCTCTCCTGCCACGCGGGCGGGCCCTTCGTCTTCCGGTCGATGCACCAAACTTTGTGGCGGATTTCTTCTGAACACAGCCACAGAAAATCCTTTAGGCTTCCTTTACAAAAGTGGTTCAATGGTTTTTCAATATTTATTAACAAGCCCTAAAAAACTGTACCGAAATAGCTAGAGAATGGGCACTTAGCGTGCCGACTGTCAATAGCACAAACAGCATAGTCGGCACGCTAAGTGCCCATTCTCCACCATTTCGGTACAACTTGGTTAGAGTTTGTTAATATATATTCAAAAACCACCGAACCACTTTTGTAAGGGAAGTCCAAATGATTTCCTATGGCTGGGTTCAGAAGAAATCTGCCACAAAGTCGCGCACTTCTCCAGTGGGATCGCCCGGCTTTGCCGGGCGATCCACCTTCCGCGTGTGAACTGGGTATTGCCGCCGAATCCTATTTCCGCGTGTGAAATGGATATCGTCCCAGAATCCTAGTTACGCCTGTGAAGTGGGTATCGCCCCAGGGTTTTACCAACGTCGAATGTCCGTCAAAAATACTTCTCAAAAACTCCCGAGCTTTAACGTTTCATTCGTTGTATATACCCCTCCCTAGAAGACAGTCGTCGAAATTTTCTATTAGGTATGCTCCTCAGTATTAAGGATTTGCAGAATCAAGTATGGCAGGGGGTCCTAACCGTTTGGTACACAGCTGCTTACGGGTGTCTATTTCTCGGTTCATCTACCTACTCGCATAGTTTCAGTCATACTCACCGTTTCCTGTGCTGCTCCGGATGCGTTTTGAGGAATTTTATCCTTGGCTTCGTCCGCTTCGGCAAACGCCCGGCCCATTGTGGGCGCAGCTTGGGTGACGTTATGTGTGCTCTGCGAATACTGGCCAATGTCACCTCTATTCCAGGCAAACAAGCACCCTTAAAGTGAATTCCCACGAAAGCCCAATTTCAGGCGGACACACAGACATACACGCACACACAACTTCTGGCTCATATATAGAGAAACACGTCAGCTGTCTTTCATCAACAAATGCACCATTTGAAGCATCCACAATCCACATGCTGGGGTGCACTCACAAGGGAAGACGATTGGTCGAAGTGGCCATTTGGGATGAGATGTATACCGACTGAAAGGTCTTCGGAAGGGGAAGACGAAACCGTTTATCATATCTGCTGCGGACTTCCGAACACAAAGTTACGGAGCCTTTCAAGAGGATACTCATATTCAATACGAAAAGCGGCGTAAGGCTACCTCGAGAGAAGGAGCGTGACCGGGTGGTTACGTCGTTGGCTCCACGAATGCATGACTGAGAGTTTTAATCGCTGATGCGTGTCTAATTTCGCATTTTCCCGAAATTGGTCTGGGTGCACTCGAAGGCATTGTTGCATCACTCTTGCACTATATTGTCGTGATCTAATGCTTCTGAATTAATAGAGAGAACAATTTTGGCCGTTGATTTATTCTTTTATTGTTCTGAGGAGCTTAATTTTCACAGGGATGCACTCCAACGAATGAATTTGATGAAAAAATGGCTTTATTCTACGAATGACATGACTGGACCCGAAACCACACGAATAGTGCGCGGAGATGAGTATGGAAAGGATTCCCCAGGACGTGGCGTTGACGCAGCAATTTTGCTGGAGATCATTTTGGGAAAAGCTTCATTAATGCTTTTGAGTGCACAGAGGTCGTTTTCCAAAAAAAAATGCAAAAGAGCTCACGCATCAAGGATTCACCATACACCCTTCAAACCTGCGACTTTACCACTCGGCCAGGCTGCTTCGATCGGGGTAGCCTTACGCCGCTTATTTGTACTGAATATGAGTATGCTTTTCTGAAAGGTTCCGTAACTTTGTTTTGGGAGGGCCGCAGCGGATATGGTAGACGGTCTTGCGAGGCGGTAATTCCCTTCCGAAGACCTGTCGGTCAGTATGCACCTCACTTGAAATGGTCACTTCGACTTACAATCCTCCCTTGTCAGAAGTAGGATGCATAACGGGTGATGAATGCATGGAGTGGTAGAAGGCATTGGCTGCGATGATGGTGAGCTGTGAGTGCCTCAACGGCTAATCTGGCGGGTCGCTGTGGCCAGTTTAGAGAAAAAAGGAGAAAGGGAAGGTTCTACTCGGATTCACAAGACCTGATGAGACTACTTTAATTCATTGAGGGGTATCGTGTGGTGCACACGAAAGTGTGCGTTAGTCGAACTGGTAGTAGGATGTTGTTTCATCAGTCAAGTTCGAGAATGTTTCCTCAGTGGTTAACACCGCGTGACAGATTTATCTAGCAGAATGAAAGTCCGAGCAGCCGTTTACAATGGAACACTTTTTTCAGAGCATCTGATATCCCCATGGCTCAAAATTAGCAGAACTTTTCTGAGACCTCTGCAATAGCTGAACTATCCATCCGCCCGTCGAAATTGAATTAAATACTTTCCACAAAAAAGGAAAGAAAGGTGACTCAAACTTAAGAAATCAACGAAAGTTCACTATAATGAACATGCCTCCCTATCCTGCAGAACCATCCTGGATTGATCATAAAGACGTCGATAGGGATACGAGAGCGACCAAGCAGAGCGGGTATGGGAAGATCGAAATGACCAGTTTATACCTTCACACAAAACTGTTCCCCAATGTTGAGCTTAGGTCGTCGAATCATATTGAAAAGGTAATGGCTTCACGAATACTGCCCATAAAATCGCAACCGGTTCTACAGAGGAACGATTTTGTTACAGCTAAAATCGTAATGTGGTGTCTTCATACTTTAGAACAGAAGAATTGTGAAATATATTACCAAATGTGTATAGCTCACACTGTTCTCTGGAAAGAAAACAAACCGTAGTTTCAGAGCAAGTTTGTTCAATAAACAGTGGAAAAGAATGAAACCCCCACTCACGCTTCCACGTATTCTGAAAGCATGTTCGAGCTCAGAGCAGAGTACAGCAAAGTGTGTGAAATGGCGGTTTCAGTACGACCTCCCTCAGCAAATAGGGTCCAGTAACAACCCTCTCCCTTCTTGCTCTAACTCCTGCATTTTCAGCCTAGAGCCCTCCCCTTTAACATTTCTCAGTAACTACTAAGAAATCGCGATTGTGTACTGTAGAAAACAACATCCCGAGTAAGGATCTGTCAGCTTCTCTGGACGGGTTTTCCGGACTTGCTCGTTTCATGCTAGCAAGAGCGATATCCTGTCGCCTCTGGCACACTGATCGTTTCTTCGCGTTATCCAGTGCTGACACTATTTATCAGTGAGAAACTAACCAAAAACAGGGGATAGAAACTTTTTGGGATAGAAGTTTCTCCCGAGTTTGGGGAGGGGGGGGGGACAGCTAGTAGCGGCGGCTTACTCAATTCAAGTTTCACTGAAGCAGATTTGTTAGAGGTAGCGCATCAAGGGGACTTGTTCGGGGGGGGGGGGGTATCAACTTTTCTAGGTGTTGGTCTTTTGGGAAATCAAATGACGTTCGTTACGTTAAAGTCGTCTCTATTGTTGCGCTTTCTACCTACTCGCAGTCTGAATCTTCCCCTATTTGTAAATTTTGGATGGGTTTAGATGAATTCGTGGAGAACTGCGAGCGAGCTTTCATGCTTCATACGAGAATAACTTCTCTTGAACGCAACCTTTTGCAAAAGAAACGTTATCCGAGAGCGCAATATTTCCCCTTTCTAATATGGGCCACATCGCTGCGGGTTTCTACTTCGATCGACAAAAACATTGCAAAACCAAATACATATTTGCGAAGTGCAATATTCTCTCCTCCTATGAAATACAAAATTCCTTATCAGCAAACTCAGAAGGATTTTGGATGGGTTTTTGACGGGCGTAATTCCGAGCTACTCAAAAGCTCGATCCCTTCTGTGCCGTTGTAAGAGTGCTTTTTCGGAGACCTTGCGAAACTTTCAGAACACATATTCCTCCTTGAGAGCAAAAATATAATGTGGACATCGATTCCGTCTGTGTGCGCCATGCATCACGCTCACACGCAGTGGTGGTGGAAAGGTGTATCCTTCAATGGTAAGTAAATCTGAGCTATGCAAACAAATGTTTTCATAGGGTTTGAGAAGTAGATAGCCTACCTGCGAGCCTGTTTGTGTCGTATTATTTAGTCATCTACGTTCTCACGAATCTACACCAACTATTAGTATTGTTGATCAATTATTCAAATATTTTTTCAATGTTCCACACATCCAGGTTCTCTAAAGCACCGATTCCGCTATTCAGGACCTTTTTGCCTTACACTAATCCCCCCCCACTCCTTTCCCAGCGACCAAGAACCTACCCCGGCTCAGACTCACAAGGGAAGGATACTAACCCGTCCTGGCCATTCAGAATGAGATGTATACTCTTAGAAGCGTCTTCGTACGCTGATATTAAATCTGGCTTCCAAATCTGCTAAACGATTCTGGGTGAGGAGTTACGGACCTTTTTTGCTACTGTGCTTAACCATTGCGGTGCGCCCCCTGCTTATGCTTCGCGCTTGTAAACCCTTCGTGACCCAACCGCCGTCGTTGCTCGGTGGCGCAGTAGGTAAGTGGATGGACTCATAGTCGTGCGATGGAGGTTCGAGTCCTTGATGCATTGTAGTTTTGCTTTTTCTTGAAACGTGCGCTCAACACTTGGGAAGTAGTTTTGCATACGTCCGACCACCAAGACAACTCCCTGCTCTTTATTGAGCCCCGCGAACGATTTTCGTGAAAAATTACACTTCTACTAACTCGTTCATGCAAGTGACCAAATACACATGCATATCTGCCTGAAGTACGTGACCTGCGAAATTTCACCATCATATAAAATGACAACGTGTGTGGGCAACGAAAGATTTCAACATGTTCGGTA
Source organism: Cooperia oncophora (assembly GCA_036418165.1). Taxonomy (NCBI): domain Eukaryota; kingdom Metazoa; phylum Nematoda; class Chromadorea; order Rhabditida; family Trichostrongylidae; genus Cooperia; species Cooperia oncophora. Next base: position 58,913 of record MU966651.1, read on the forward strand.
GCTCTAATCATCCACGCACACATCAGCCAACACCTCTGCGACCGTGCCTACCATAACTAAAGTAATATTAGGCACTGTTGAACCACTCCTACCCCAGAAAGCTCAAAAAATTTTTCTCGCTGAAACGTTGTCTACAGATGCAATTCTACGCCCTAATCACGGTTTTAACCCTCGTTTCGAGCGCTGGCGTCATTTGGCGCCATTATGCACCAATTTGGCGCCCACCCCTTTTTTCTTCTACAGTTAATGAAATCTCGCATATGGGGGTTAATTGAGGTCCTGATTAAGAATATCTCACAGGTTTAGAGCGTTGGCGCGATTTGGCGCCATGATGCGCCAATACGGCGCCAAATTGGCGCATAATGGCGCCAAATCGCATCAGCGCCTAGCGCGAATGCTGGTTCCGTAATCAGGACCTCAATTAATCCCCATATGCAAGTTTTCATCGACTTTGGTGAAAAAAATGGTGGGCGCCAACTTGGCGCAGAATGGCGCCAAATGACTCCAGCGCTCGAAACAAATGTGATATTCGTGATCTGGGCATCGAATTACACCTATAGGCAACGATTCAGCGAAAAAGGTTTTTTGAGTTTTCTGGGGTACGAATGAGTGTCAATGTTAATTACAAGGTTGTCGACACACTGTACGACAACCCTGTAATTGACTGCAAGGAAGATAGCTCGTAGAGGACGACAGTACGAATCCTCTCTGATCACGTGTGATGGCGATGAAGAAAGTTCCCTAGGAGCTAGAAGAACAGCTACGTCACTTTGGGGATGTAAAGGTCCCGATAGAGAAGGTAGTTCGCTTGTTTGCCCACTTATGGACTTCACTTTATACAAGTCCATATGAAGTATGCGTGTGGTTTAAGTGAATGAACCCATTGCCTTCTACCGTTCGAGTGCGATAAAGTCGCATTAATTACAAAAATATATGCGTTAAATAAAGCTGCCATACCAACGCTATGAAAATGAATGCTTTCACTGAAGTCAAAATGAAAAATCCCTCTCAAAATTCAGACATAGGGTCTAATAGCAAGCAGGGAGGGGTCTTGGTGGTCGTACAGGTATGCAAAACTACTTCCCAAGTGTTGAGCGCACGTTTCAAGAAAAAGCAAAACTACGAAACGCATCAAGGACTCGAACCCCCATCGCACGACTGTGAGTCCATCCACTTACCTACTGCGCCACCCAGCCACGACAGCGATTGGGTCACGAAGGGTTTACAAGCGCGAAGCATAAGCAGGGGGCGCACCGCAATGGTTAAGCACAGTAGCAAAAAAGGTCCGTAACTCCTCACCCAGAATCGTTTAGCAGATTTGGAAGCCAGATTTGATATCAGCGTCCCAAGACGCTTCTAGGAGTATACATCTCATTCTAAATGGCCAGGACGAGTTGGTATCCTTCCCTTGTCAGAATACGTACACAGATGTACGCCTCTTCTCAATTCGCTGAATCGACCTCATATCTCTCTTTGTAGGCAAGAACACATTCGAATTTGACATGGGGAATACTGGTTAGCCTTTGATTCAACAGATACTCAGCCAGTTTTGAGGAGCCACAACCACTGCAAAGGGCTCATTCTTCGCCTACTCTGAGGACCGACTGAGTAGGCGAGGAATGAGCTCTTTGCATAGCTGTGGCTTACAGAACTGACCATACCTCGCACATGTTTGATTATAGGGCTATTTTTTACCTCTTTTCCACTCGGACATAGAGAAAAAATTAACATCAAAGAGATTACATCAACAACTGCAGTTTCGGCTCACCCAGTGCGGCACAGTTTCTTCGTTTCGAGCGTTCTTCCGTTTGTCCATTTCGATATTTTCAAACGAGTCATCACACTTCGAGATTTCCGTTCATTTTCATCACTAAATGTGGAAGAGTCATCCTCTATGAGAAAAAAAAACTAAAGTGTTTCACGTTCATCAACTTGAAAAAAATGTCCAAACTTTGTGCCAAAAACCTTATGACGGGTTCAGATGTGGGAGGAACCCCTTTAATGTTCAATGCTGCTTTATTCACTGCTTTGAAATTAACTCCCTATCGGTATGGAAAAAGAGTTCCAACGAGGTGATCGCTCTCAAAATTTCTTCGCGCCCTCGATTCCGCTGCGCGGACAGGCTTCTGAATAGAGGAACGGTGATCCAAACCTGTCAATCTATTGGGACTACCAGACTGATTAATAAAGGACTGATGATAAAGACTGATTACAGGCTCCGACAATAATTTGAGAAGTGCAAATTACAAACTATAGGGGCAAAGCTCCTTATTTTAAGAGACTAGTTAAGAATCCACTCGAAACATACCCCAGTACCCACGCTATTTCTCTTCAAGCTCAAACAACACCAAAAGCTGATATTCATCAAAAAAGGTTTTGTTATCAGTTCGGTGGGATGGCAAAGGAATTGTCTACTTCGTACTCTTGCCACCCAACCGAACGATCAATACTGATGTCTACATTGAACAAATGATGAAACTAAACAATGCTTTCGAAGAAGAGCGGTCCATATAGATATATCGAAAAGCTGTGGTATTCGATCATGATAATGCAAGGCCACACACATCTTTGGCCACGCCGCAAAAATTATTGGAGTTCGGTTGGAATGTTTTGCCACATCTACCATATAGTCCTGACCTTGCACCATCAGATTACTTTTTGTTTCGCTCTTTACAAAACTCCTAGAATGGTAAAAATTTCAATAATGATGATGATGATGTCAAACCGCACCTGATTCGGTTTTTTTGCTAATAAAAACCAGAAGTTTTATGAATGTGGGATTTATGATGCTGCCTAAAAGATGGCAAAAGGTCATTGAAAAAAAATGGGCAATACACTACAGAATGAAATTATTTTGTTCCATGGAAAAATTCTCATCGATATTCTAAAAAAATCCGCAATTACTTAGTTGGGAACCTAATATATAACAATCTTTTCACTTAAACTGCTGAGATTATTCAATGGACTGGTGCCGATTTGGGTAGCTCAACAAGCTCTCACTAACCGATGTCACTTCGCAGTTGAGCACGATGTTTATGTGCTTGATGAGATCCCTTGGCACCTATTGTAGTTAACACATTCGCGACCAGACGCGTTTTTCGAAAACGGCTCGTTCGGACCGGAGCATTCGCGAGCTCTCAGCAAGTGCCCGCCACCAGTGGTGGACACGGTCCCTCGTGACCCCTTTCTAAATATTTGGCACTGTTCAGCTTACTGCTCACGAATTCCATTTTCTGTTGAGCCTTCGAGTGCAGAGGTTATTCCTCGGATCACAAAAATAACATCGCACTATCCTCCGACGTATTTCGCGCCAATGTGCGCTACTTGGTGCGCTAGATTAGTGCTATGATCTTTTCCACAAAAATCAGTTTGAGCTTGAATATTGAGGTGATTTGTCACTAAAACTGCAAAACGGCATTCGCTTTTGGCAATCGGCGGGATCTCGCCATTTGGCGTCAGAGCGGCGCCAACCAGTTTTGGCCCTTCACATTCTTCGCTGAAATCAGTACAAACCTGCACACTGCCTTGTTACATCCTGATCATGAATGCACAATTTATTTTGGCACTATTCACCCTTTACCACCCCAGTCATCCGAAATCAGGCCAGATTTTGGTCCAATTTTGAGTTTGACCTCCAAAACACGAATAACACATCCGCTCAGCCCAAAACTTTCTGACGCCGCGCCACAGGCCTCTTGGCGCCACAGGGACGGCGCAAAAATGTTCCAGATCATCAAACAAAAAGGTACTCACTTTTCATCTTTGCAAAGCCTACATGGCATGAGCGCCATGCTGCCAAAAATGAATGTTATCCTACTATATATAATCCGCTAAGTATGTCTGTAAGTGTGTGTGTGCTTGTGTGTTGGTTGTGTGTACGTCTGTCTGTTGAAATCATAGCAAGCGCTCGCAGACAGACTAGGACGGAATCAGCTCCAACAAGGTGATATACGTGGTCAGACGCGGAACGTCTTTTGGTGGGTGATAGAGAACTGGATTAGCCACTGATAAGATTCGATAAAGGGGCCTTAGAAGGCGGAGGGTGACCAAGTCCATAGTGCGGACACAGTAACAGTGGGACAAGGAATGACAGCAGCGGAAAGATACGTCAGAGGCGTCAGAACGGGGCAGGGGTGGACCGAGTCCAATGGCGCGCGCGGCACAGCTAACAGTGGCGATAGGTTCTGATAGGGTTGATAAAAGGGACGTTAGGGATGGTAAGCGTCACCATAACTTCATAACGCGGAACACAGCATCCAGCTAAGGCATATGTTCAGCAAAATGATACAGAGTTGGATGATTGGGGACACGGGCACATGAGTGGATAACAGCTGAGCAGGGGTAATAAGCGAACCGTATTGCGAGGCCTGTTTCAGTCACATTGCTGCAGCCTTTACACTTTCCAAATTATAGAGCTTTCACGTCCCAGTAGGACATTGATGTACGGGTGGACAGGATCTTATCAAACTGAAAAGAAAGGATAAGAGGCCATTATCATTACCTCTTCTTATCACTATACCCCAAGTATCAAAGGTGTTGAGTCGTGTGGAGGTTGATCTCAGCAGAGTAGGCAGAGAAATATTTATTAGAAATAGAACACGCAAACTAACAGAAAACCGGTTGCGGGTGGGTTTATATAAGTAACTTGAGATCAATTCATTAGGTGCGATACTAGATACATTTACTAGAGTCGATCAAGTAACTGGTCATTCCGATCAAAAGTACTGGTCATTTTGGGTTGGTAGATCAATGCTATATCTAACACCTCCCCTTTTTTAAACATGGAAAACTACGGTGAACAACTGATGTCACGAACATCATATGTCTTCTTGTTGGGGTCCACCCGGAGTCGTGATGGAGGACGTCGCGTGCGTGTCGATCTTCGTGTGTGGTCCTCGTTTGTCGCTGTTGCCGTGTCGTCGCTTGGAGGTACTGCACTTGTAGTCGGCATTGAAGTTGACGATTGCAGGTCGAACATTTCGAAGAGTGTTTCCACATCTTTGTCGTTGTGTAGTAGAGCATCGTGATGTCGGAGGCGAAGCTGGTTGGCATGTCGGATACAAATTTTGTTTCCAAGTAGGACCTTGTAGAGCACTCGTCCTATTCGTTGAATCACTTTTCCGCTGTGCCATTCCGAGTGATTTCCGCTGTACGTTCTTGCATACACGGGATCGCCTTGGTTGAAAGATCGTCTCCGGGCGCCATGTTGCTTATTGAACTGTATCTCCATTGACGTGTTTCGCGTTGGCCATTGTCGTAGAGTTGGCTTGAGCAGCGAGAGAATGGTTCGCAATTTCCTTCCAATGAAGAGTTCCGCAGGCGTCTTCATTCCATCCAGTGTCGGATTCGGGGTTGATCGATACGTCAGAAGGAAAGTCTGCAGGATTTCGGATAGCGTTCCTTCTCCTTTCAGCTTCGACAGCGTCCTCTTGAAGGTATCGACGAATCTCTCTGCCTGTCCGTTGGATTGCGGGTGGTATGGAGGCGAGAAAAGATGTTGTATCCCATGATCATTGCAGAACTTTTTGAACGTGTCCGAGGCGAATTGTGTTCCATTGTCGGATACGAGCGTTTCTGGCATACCATATCTCGCGAAGGTCTGCTGCAGGAGCGAAATCGTAGCGTCTGTCGTCGTGCGATTGGTGCTGAAGATTTCCGGCCACTTAGAAAATGCATCGACGATTACCAGGAAGTAGGTTCCTGCGAATGGTCCGGCATAGTCGACGTGGATACGTGTCCATGGCGCGTCTGGTTGAGGCCATGCGGCAAGCGTCGTTTTGATTGGAAGTTTGGCGACTGAAGAGCATCTCGTGCAGCGGCGTACGGTAGCTTCGATATCCTTGTCCATTCCTGGCCAGTAGACGTAGCTCCTTGCTAAAGCTTTCATCCGAACTATGCCAGGGTGTCCGTTGTGCAGATGTCGCAGTACTCGTGATTGTAGCGTAGTAGGAACGACCACTCTATCAGCGAATAGTAGGCATCCGTCGAGCATTGAGAGTGCATCACGACGGTTGTAGAAGCAATGCAGGCCTGGATTCG
>MU966651.1:65051-99412 GCA_036418165.1 Cooperia oncophora
CCAAGTGGACACTGCCGCGGACATTACGATCATCAGCGAGTCGACATGGAAGCTCATGGGCAAACCGAAACTCCAGCCACCGTCGCTCATCGCTCACAGTGCCTCTGGAGATCGCATCCAATTCATTGGTCAACGCACCTGCACATATAGCTTCAACTCGACAGCTCAAGGAACGTATTACGTCGGCCGTACTCAGCCCAACTTACTCGGTGCAGAATGGATCTCCAAGTTGGAAATCTACAGCATCATGGACACTCTTCCACGAGTTGATCCCGGAACATCCATCGCCATCAACGACAGCAGCACCACGTCGAGCAACGAGCAGATCGCAAAGGAACTACAAGACGCTTTTCCAGAAGTCTTCAGCAGCGATCTCGGACTATACAAGCTGTCAAAGGCCATAGATTTTCTGCGAAGATCCAGAGAGTCTCAAGCGCCTTTTTGACGGAAATTCCAGCACTGCATGCCACGTCCCTCACATCACATGGGAGTCGCTTCCGTTATGATCTTCGAGCAAATGCTTGCCGAGCATTGTGCTTATGTTGCTCTTGAGCAGCATAAATGGCCACAACAGATCGTTCAAAGAAAAGATGCGAGTAGATATTGCGAAAACATATTCTAGGAGTGAGCAAAGCAGCATCAAGACATGTAAACTCCGTCTTTTTCTAGAAAACTGTTGTGGCGGTAGGTGCTGCTGCAATATTCGAATCAACGCCTTTTACCAGCAAGATATTCGTTGTTTCCTATTGCTGATGGTCTTCAGTTCATCTAGGTATGTTGCATCACATGTCTGGCAATCAATTCGATAGCTCACCACGTTTGGTGAAAACTGCACTTGAACTTTATAAAGATACAACGCACTAATCTAATGTGCACTGACTATCGTAGTCGCTCTGCATCGGTTGGCGTCTGATGTGGATATTAGGAACGCTCACTGAGGCCACATCATCCTCCAGCTGTGTCCCAACCAGATACCTTGAGATTGCAGTAGTTACATTATCAGATATGAAGGGTATTCACAAACGGATCGCTTTGGCGACTCTAACGTGGTATGCAAGGGCAATTACAAGGGAGGCCTTTCCAGGCGTGCTCCGCCTTTTCAAAACGGTTTTTTGCATCTTGTAGGAGCTTGCACATGGACCACAAAAGTGGTCTTCATTTTCGCTGAGCGGTCCCAGAAATGCCAAAAATGAAGCGAAAAAGAAATCTATGCAAACCACTTCTTTCTGAACATCTATGCACAGTAAATATCTTGCAACTTTGATCAGTTTCTGAACGAAGGGGCCTTCTGAATGGGATGTTGAAATCAAGGTGAGAAACAGTCGCAAAGGTCTTACGTACGTTACGTGCTTAGAAGTGATTGGTTTCTATAATTAGAATGGTTTCTTCAACATTTGGAGCTGCATGGATCGTCCGTGATCGGGGCCTAGTGAATAGCGTGGAGGACTCTCGGTAGGTTAGTGAATGTGGGGTTGGTGGTTCGAGTCCCCGCAGGCTGCAAGGGATTTGCTTTTTCAGCTTATGCCTTCCTTCCGTCCAAACTTGTCCGTACATGAATATGAATCGGATAATTGCCATTTATAAGCGCGTTCTAAATAGTGATAGACCATGGATCTGTGCTATTCAATTATTTCAAGTGTCACTTACCGCTAAGCAAGATCGCTGCTGAAAACTCATTTTCATTGGTCAATCATCAGCGCCCTTCTCACGGGTTCAGCACGCACTTGTAGCCTTGGTGCCATTTAGCGTCACTGTGGTGCCATCTTTCTCCCAGAGAATGCGTTATTTACACTCATATGAGGGATGTCGCGCTATCCTGCTGCCGAATCGCTTCGGCAAATAAGTGTTGAAATCGTAATTAGGGCCATCGATTACCCCTGTAGACGAACATTAGGTGAAAAAATTTTTTTTACTTCCTTGAGTCTGCGTGTTGGGCTGTGTCCAAGAGATCTTCTATGGAAGTCGTACATTGACCCATTACCTGAATTCCCCCATTTACAACATACAAATATCAAACTGACAACATCGATGAAACTCGTGCAAAAAGGAAGGAAAGATGAATATTCAGGTTTCAGCACTTCAAAAAAGTTGAAAGCTTGAATGAGTACAATTTCTCGGCACTATTTACCCTCTAGTGCCCCAGTCATCCGGAATCGAGCCAGTTTTTGAGCGACGTTTTCTCCGTGGACAGACTTGGCTCAAATGTTGTCTCCAGGGGTAGCATGACCTCCCGAGTGAGGATATCACATCCGCTTGGCCCGAAACCTCCTGATGCCTCCCGCCACAGGAGCCGACGTCAAAATACCTCAGACCATCGGCGTCCGCGTCAGGTTTCGGGCCAAGCGGATGTGATACTCAGAAGGTAAAATAGCCCTGAGAACGAATTTCCAACGAATTTGGTGTTTAAGGGCATTTTGGCGCCGGCGCCTGGGGCGCCAACGTCAAGAGGTTTCGTGCTAAACAGATGTGATATTCATGTGCAGTAGGGCAAATTACCCCAGGGGACGGTTTTTAGTTAATTCTGCTCACGGAGAAAGCGTCAAAAACTGGCCAGATTTCTGATGATTGGGGCAGTAAAGTAAATTGGGCAATTTCTCGTCTCGGTAGGGGAGAGCGACATCTTCGTTGAGCGAGCAGAGGGAGGGTCGAGAAAGGCCTAGGATGTTTTTCCTCGAATGCAGCGGCCACCCACACTTATGTCAGGCATGACAGTATAAGGTTGTCCCAAAAGTTCGTGGACACTTTCAAACTTTTTTCGAATTAAGTTCATTCCAGTGCGAAGCAATTTTGATCAGCTATATATATGTCACCTTCATTGGCAACGTGTTGCCAATCACTACGCAATGTGTGGTTGCCCTGCTTCCAGAAGCCTCTTGGTTCTGTGCCCAGAAAGGCAGCTGGGTCATATTTGAGGTTGTTGGGGACACCGTGATCTATTACATGTAGTATTTGATCTGGCTTTGTCACAGATCTGCCTGGTTTGACTGGGACATTTGACAAGGCAGAGCAGTATATAAACGGGTCATTTTGCTAGATGTTGTTCTACTGTCTTCCAATAAATATTCTGCTGCTGCCTTATTCTCAAGGGCAACAACAACTGGCGATCAGGACAACGACTTCGAGGACCACACCGCCGCCGCAACGATGCCAGAGGACGCTCCACTCAAGGATCTCCTGCAGATGGCCGCTCAGCAGAAACTCCTCATGGACCTGCTCCAGAAGATAGAAACGCCCACACGCCGCGGGAATCTGCCTTCGACCGTATGGCAAGGATTGACAAATTCGCGTACGATGCCGATCAAGACGACTGCTTCAACATGTGGTTCAGCCGGCACAAAGACGTGTTCGAAATCGACTGCCAAGGAATGGACGAGAAGATCAAGACGCGTCTTCTAGTCACTGCTCTTGATGCTGCAAGTCACGCACGATTCGTCCGCCACATTCTTCCCAATGAGCCTGGTGATGTGAACTGGACAGAAACGCTCGACGCTCTCAAAACGCTGTTCGGAACCAAGAAAAGCCTCTTCCGCCGCCGCTTCGAATGCTTCCGAATGAAGACATCGACACCTTCGTCAACTCGCTGAAGGCTCGCGCCATGGAAGCCAATTTCGAGGATATCAAGTGGAATGCCTGGCTATGGTTTTCGCCTTCCAAGCTCCAGAACTCGCCGTTTACCGCGTCCGCTTCCTGCGCAAGCTGGACAAGACGACAAGACCACTATCGACGATTTGGCCAAGGAATACCATGCTTGGAAATCGGTCAAGGATGACTCCAGAATCGTCGAAACTGTCAACTCACAAGAAGTCCATGCCGTTCAAAGGAGGAGACAGCACCGTCCACCCCGCCCAACCCCCCGTCCCTTTCCAAACCCCCGCCCAACGAAGCCATTGCTGCCAGCCTCACCGTGTTCAATCTGCCAGCAGCAACATTGGAAGAAAGACTGCTAAGACTACCGCCATGCTACCAGTGCCTCCCAGGAGTCAAGGACTGCGCACGACGTCGCAACAAGCAGTCATCACAGCGCACCTGGTACCAATAGGCCGTCGCGATGTCCAAAAGTACCTGGAAGTTCACGTCAACGGACATCCCACCCGCCTCCAGTTGGACACCGGCGCCGACGTCACCATCATTTCTCGTCCAACCTGATACAGCTCGGAAGCTACCATCTACAGAAGACCTCCGACGTCTTCGAAGGAGCCAATGGATCCCCACTACCAATTCACGGAAGCTTCGAAGCCGCTTTCGTGGTCATGGACAATCGAGGAAAGGCTCATCCCGGACATGGCACCTGCTATGTCTCCGACGACAACGGCCTTCTCGGCATCACACGGATCGAGCAGATTCCAGATTTCGATCACTTTTTGAGGAGATTCAACGTGCAGAAGGTTCAAACACTGAACAACGAGGCCCTCCGCGACCAGACGATCGCCAAGCTAAAACACCAGTTCATGGATGTCTTCAAGCCCGGTCTTGGATACTGCACCAAGACCAAGGCGACGCTCTACCTTAAGCCCGATGCTCGCCCAGTCTTCATCAAGAAGAGACTGGTTCCCTACGCCTCCATACCGCTTGTCGACGCCGAGATTGACCGTCTCATGGCACAGAACGTCATCTCCGGCGTCGATCACTCACGATGGGCTGCACCGATCGTCGTTCTGACAAAGGTCAATGGTACCATTCGACTTTGCGCCGATTTCTCGACGGGACTCAACGACGCATTGCTGTTGCGCAGGCATCCACTACCCACCGTAGAGGTTGTTTTCACGAAAATCAATGGCGGAACCGTCTTCTCCCAAATCGACTTCGCCGACGCTTACCTACAGGTCGAAGTCGATGACGAATCCAGAGAGCTCCTCACCATCAACACGCACAGAGGACTCTATCGATACAATCGCCTACCGTTCGGAGTCAAGTCAGCTCCCGGCATCCTCTAGCAGATCTCGACTCCATGATCGCTGGACTCAACGGCGTTGCTGCCCACCTTGACGACGTCATCGTCACCGGCCGCACCCTCCACGAGCACAACGCCAACCTTAAAGCCCTATTTTGAAGGATATCCGACTACGGCTTCCGCGTCCGCATCGACAAGTGCCATTTCGTGATGACGCAAATCACCTACCTTGGAAACATCATCACCGCTGCCGGACGCCGACCCTATCCAAAGAAGATCGACGCTATCTCCAAGATGCTAACACCGAAGGACACCGTACAGGTCCGGTCATTCCTCGGACTCATCAACCACTACGGAGCATTTGTTCCAGAGATGCGCCAACTCCGTGCACCGCTCGACGCACTACTCAAGAAGGAAGCTCCGTTCAACTGGAACTCCGAATGCGAAGCCGCTTTCGAACGCGCCAAGGAAGTGCCCGCTTCGGACCTGCTCCTGGCTCACTACGACCCCAAGATGCCCATCATCGTCGCGGCCAACGCTTCAGACAATGGGATCAGAGCAGTTATTTCTCATCGGTATCAAGACGAAAAAGCTGTCTACCACGCCAGCCGCTCTCTCACCACGGCGGAGAAGAACTATGGTCAAGTGGAAAGAGAAGGTCTGGCGCTCGTATACGCTGTCCGAAAATTCCATCGCTACATCTATGGACGCCACTTCACCACCGACCACAAGCCACTTCTGGCGATATTCGGATCTAAAAAAGGAGTCCCTGCCTATTCCGCCAACCGATCAACGATGGAGATTTACGATGCTCGCCAACGATTTCGACATCGAGTACCGGAACACCGCAAGCTTCGGACAAGCCGATGCACTCATCGCCATGCAATCGCCACCGGAAGAAGACGTTATCATTGCCTGTCGCCAGGGACGTTAAGCCATCTTCGCAGAGAACTTACACCGCTTACCGGTCACTGCCAAAGAGGTTGCCCACACAACTTCTGAAGACGACTGTCTCCGTCAAGTCATGGACCACCTCTTTGGCAGTGACCGGTAAGCGGTGTAAGTTTTCGCCCACAATAGCTGGCCGAAGAAACCATCGCCCACCGTTGCTGGATACGCCCACCTACGCAATGAACTCTCGACACAGCGAGGATGCATGCTCTTTGGAAGCCGCATCGTCATTCCGCCATCACTCCAGCCGTCTGTTCTGAAAATGCTACACGAGGAACATCCAGGAATCAACCGAATGAAAGCTCTCGCTCGTCAGTATGTCTTCTGGACAAGGATCAACGAGGATTTGGAGAAGCTCATCCGTGCCTGCAACGATTGCCAAGAAGCCGCCAAGTCGCCAGTCAAGAACACGCTTTGTTCATGGCCCCGTCCAGATGCAGTCGACTGCATCCGTGGAGCCGGATGCACATCGACTTTGCCGGCCCACTCGATGGAAGGTCGTACCTGGTGATCGTCGACGCATTCTCCAAATGGCCCGAAGACATCTCAATGACCTCCACAACCAGTATTGCCACACTCAAGGAACTCCGTCGCCTGTTCGCGCAATTCGGATTTCCTCGTATCATAGTCTCGGATAATGGAACTCAGTTCACCTCGGCCGAGTTCCAGGATTTTGAAGAAAGGAATCGAGCATATCCGTCTCCGCCCTTCCAACCTCAGTCCAATGGACAAGCTGAGCGCTTCGTGGACACATTCAAGCGCACGCTCGGGAAGCTGAAGAAGCACGGACCGACCGACAAAGCTCTCCAAACATTCCTCTTCACATACCGGAATACGCCTTGCACCGCTTCGCCCAGTGGAAGGTGCCCCGCAAAAAACTTCCTCGGAAGACGCCTTCGCCACACACTGGATCTACTGAAGCCGGACAACAAGCGAGAACGTGTCGTAGACTCGAAAATGGAGAAGCAGTTTGACCTTCAGTATGGAGCAAAATTCAGAACGTCCCACCCAGAAGATATGGTCCACGCTCGTGACTATCGATCTGGACAACCCAGATGGACTCAAGCAATGATCCTATGCCGACGCGGACGTGCTCTATACGACGTTCAAGTCAATGGATTCATCTGGAGACGCCACGCCAACCAGCTCCGCCTACGCATATCAACGGAAGCTACGCAAGAGCTGATGAGCGCCTTCGACTTATCATTTCACGCATACGACTTACCATTTGACGCCACATCGCCTCCATCAACGACGACGACTCGTACGACGCCTCAGTCTTCAATGGTCACCGCCACTCCAACAACAACAACAACAACAACGACGACGACGACGACGACTGCAACTGCACCACCAGCGCCTCCTGCAGTTGCCAGACGAAGATCGAGCGCGCACCCGACGCCCTACGGAATTTCTTTCAGATTGACCCGTACGCTAAATCGTACGGCAGCCGTCAATCTTAGGGGGAGGCGTTGGGGATCTATTACATGTAGGTATTTGATCTGGCTTTTTCATAGATCTGCCTGGTTTGATTGGGACATTTGACCAGGCGGAGTAGTATATAAACAGGTCATTTTGTTAGATGTTATTCTATATCTTCCAATAAATATTCTGCTGCTGCCTCATTCTCAAGGACACAACAGAGGTTCTTAAAAATCGTATTTTTCCCCAACAGATGGCCACTGTGGGATTAGTCCAGATGGCGATCGGAAAGAGCTAAGTCAGGGCTATACGAAGGCTGTGGTGGAATTCCCCAGCTAAGCTTCGGGATTTCGAGCAGTGTCGTTTTCTAAATGTGTGACCCGGAGCTGTGATGGAGTAGGCAAACATTGCTCGGTTTTGGGACCAAATGGTAGAGATTTTCCATCCCACTTTGCAGTTGATTACAATCGGGCTCCCTGGTTACCATAGCGTTGGAAGGAAGGAACTCCGTTTTGAGAGCGGAGAAAGGTTTTATAGGATTGCGCGATCGGTTCAGCCCTTTCTGGGAGATCTAGCCGCTGGCGCCCCCAGGAGTGATTCACCTAGAGGCACCCCACTCCATATCCAGTTACAGTGCTGTTCAACCAGCCCGTACAGCGGAAGCGGGAGAGAAGTTGTATACAGTACCCACATGTGTTCTCCCTGGAGTATTGGTCAACTCATGAGAAAAATTTTGACCGAACTTCAGAATTTTTCTAAGGGAGCGAGGCCCTCTTTCAGTCGTGCTTTGGAACCAGTCAAGTGTAAGGACTAGATAGCAAGTTGATTTGTACGTATTGGTTTTAATCAAGGAGCACAGCTGGTCCAAATCCAAGGCAGGTGGCCTCCCTGGACGAAGTTTTTCACCGGGTAGAAGTCACTAAAGCGGAAGCAACTGAGCCATTCCAAAGCCGTACTGTGGAAGCAAACATCAAGATCTAAATAAGGGAAATGCCGCTTATGGCTCCAACCACGTTGTGGCTTGGTAGAGATTCATATAGCGAAGTGTGTCGAAAATGATGAATTTCAATTATCGTTTTTCATATGAGAACAGCGACTGCGAGGGACGGTGAAGAAGCTGTGGAATGCTTACCTCACACGCTTCCCATAGACCACATGATTGGATCTCAAAATGGCTGCGGAAAAATCTGATACGAGATTCAAAAAGTGTCAACGAACTTTTGGGACAACCTAATGATTTGCGATATGGCTGCCCGGCGACCCACTACGTAATCGTCTTTACGAATATGTGAGACTCCGGTAACCACTGCCGACCCAATGTCCGCCACAACTCCAAAAAATGGAAAAAAAATTTTTTCACTGAAAGTTCGTTGCAGGGGTGATCGATGGTCCTAATTAGGTTGACTCTTATTTTCGACGCCGACGCAGTTTGACGTTGATGGCGTTGAATGTCCCTTATATGAGTGTACATATACGTACTTTTCACTTCTCTTTGACGTTCATGTGACCGCTCAGCGGAAATGAACCCCACTTTTGTGGTCTACGTGCAAGCCCCTACAATTTGAGGAAAATCATTTCGAAAAAGCGGGGCACGCCTTGAACGAACTTCCTCAATAAAGTGAATCCTTCGTGAGTTACGGATTTGTCGAAACGTACCATTTGAAGCAGCTACATCATCAGCCAATCTTGTGTGACTTCTATAACACTTTTGCAGCTGCCTTCTGCTTTATTTCGTGGGTTATCCTTCCCACTTCACTCCCATCCATTTTCCACGGCGGACGGTTCGGTGAGATAGGAGGTGCAAAAACCTTGAGGACACCGTAGCGGATCAACGTAAATAAGAACATGCTTTTCTTACATCCGTTTGGCCCGGAACCTCTCCCGCTACGGGCGCCGGTGGTTTGAGGTGTTTTGTCGTCGGCACCAGGAGGATTCGGGCCAAGCGAATGTGGTATCCTCACTCAGGAGGACAAACTACCCCTGGAGACAACATTTGAGCCAAATCTGTCCACGGAGAGAAAGGTCGGTCAAAAACCGGCTCGATTCCAGATGACTGGGGCACTAGAGGGTAAACACTGCCGAGAAATTGTACTCATTCAAGTTTCTCAACTTTTCTGAAGTGCAACTGAAACACGAATATTTATCTTTCCTTCCTTCTTGCATAAGTTTCATCGATGTTGTCAGTTTGATGTTTGTATATTATAAATGGGGGATTTCAGATAATGAGACAACGTACGACTTCAGTAGAAGAACTCTTGGACACAATCCAACACACATGCCCAAGTAAAAAAATTTTTTCGTGAAAGTCCGTCCACAGAGGTAATCGATGGCCCTGATTACGACTGACACTTATTTTCAACACCGAAGCAATGAAAATCGGCTTTCAGCAGCGATCTTAACCAATTAAGGTTATTTGAACGAGTCTCTTATTGCAGATCTAGAACATCTTGCAACTGTGGACTGTGTACGAAAGTGTCGTAGGAAGGAAACTTTCGTAACGCTAAGAGCGCTGCAGAGGAGAGGGGAAGGCCGTGCTTGGCCTGGAAAGACTTTCGTTGACTGTTGATTTTCCCGTTTCACGCACGCTTTATCGCCTCCCTAGTCGCTGAGGTGACGAGAGACAATTAGTTCTGAACAGCTGATCGAACTCGTTTACTTGTTTCTTTCTACCCGTCCCGTATCTTTGCTCCATGGCAAATTCTAGAAGAACAACTTCATTCAAGAAAGAATTTAGAAAGAAAGGAAAAAAGTTGGTGAAGAAAAACGTAGATTGCGGAGGAATCGAGTCGAGGGAGAAATTGGGAGGGGGTGAAGGGAATCTAGCGGAAATTTCACATAAAGCAGAATAATCAGCTGCTGCAGACCATGTAGTGATACTGCTGTCAGCTGTTGCTATATTCAACGATACTCTGCTAGATGGTACCCTCCTATCGTGCCATACTCTCTGCAAGAAGTCGGCTACCCTCCTTCCCACCCTCTACCAGCTGTCTGCTACCTACTAACCCATACTCTCCTCCCCTTGAGCTGGTAGACGCTGGTGCACTCCTAAGCCCTCGAGATGTTGGGTGAATGCTTGGAGACGCTGGTGTACGCTGGTAGACGCGGCAGACGCAAGGTTGACATCTACACTTTCCCATTCGCTGATGCTGCCGAACGCTCGAAACGCTAGTGGACGCTCTGAACACTAGTGGACGCTGCCGCAATATGAAGGCAGCCTAAGAGCTTATAATATTTCCAATGAGTAGCCGGATGATGAGAAGTCGCAAGCATGCGGGTGACCGATTCAAGTGAATTGCCAGGCACTAGTTTACGAGAAGTGGGCTGTGCACACCATCCTATTCGTGGATCTGATTGCTATCGCAACGGTGAAACTCCCGACAATTAAATGGCACGGGACTATTCCTTCATGTTTTAGGCTTATAGGTTCACTTCCATCAGTGCACTTGCCAATTGTTCATCGAGAGTTGATTTAATGAACATTACTGTTAAGGGACCATCAGGGTCTCATGAGGGTTGTATTATTCAGATTGTTAACTCTAAAATTGAAATTAGAGCAAAAATTGTCAAGGTTTACCTTAGTTACAGATATTTTTAAACGTCAGCTATGAACGTTGACTTCAGTGTTGATGTTATCATGTTTTGTATAAACTTCTACAGGTGTCTCTCTCTTGAACCAAGACGCTCACTGCGTTGAGTGCTCGATTGGTCACACACCTGGAAAACACAGCACCTAATAATTACCGAACTTTAGATCCAAATGGTAGCCAAGATGTCTATCTTGTCCATCATTTATGACAATTGAATTATAAAAGGACTCTCGAGAGAATATCAAGATTGCCCTTACAGTAAGTACAAAGTACATAGTTAAATAGAGCGCCAAGAAGGAAGCCGAGTTCACAGGTCAGTTACCTACTGACCGTCTTTCTCTATAGCTGTATGTTTCAATATTTTACAGTGATATTTTACAGTGTATCAGATATCAGATACACACAATGTGCTCTGCTTCTTACACAATTACCGCACTTCCAAGCTTCAAACAAGTGAAAAATGGCATCACTTCCAAATGCCACGAATAAGACCCCAAAG
Organism: Cooperia oncophora; assembly: GCA_036418165.1. Lineage (NCBI taxonomy): Eukaryota > Metazoa > Nematoda > Chromadorea > Rhabditida > Trichostrongylidae > Cooperia > Cooperia oncophora. The sequence continues at coordinate 76,402 of MU966651.1, forward strand.
TGCATGACTGTTCTAATCTGATTACTCCAGAAATGCCAACTTACTCCTTCTTCTTTAGCGTTTGTCCCGCTCAGCTGCAGGGTCCGCTCTTCTAATGTGATGACGCCACTTTTCCCGATCAAATGTCAAGTCTATATGCGACGTATCAAGCCAGCGCTGTCTGGGACTCCTAGGTCGCTTTCCGGGCACCTCAAGCTGGAGGCCAGTCCTACAGACGGTGCCAGCCTTTGCGCGAAGTACATGGCCGTACTATCAAAAGCGCGTTTCTCGCACTTTACCAGCTATGGGAGTTATGCCGAACTTCTTGCGTATTACTTCGTTACAAATGCAGTCCAAACGCGTGACCCTGCAGTTTAACGCAACATCCTCGTCTGCATCACACTTAGACGGGCTTCGACTTATTTGGTATTTGGACAGCACTTGGCGCCATATAGGGCGGCTGGTCGAACGACACTTCTGTAGATCTTCGACTTTAGCCGCTCTGGCATCTTCCTGACGCAGAGGATCCCGACATGCATCGCCATTTTGCCCACGCTGCACTCACCCATGCGCTCACCTCCGCTTTGAGATCTCCATCGGGCGTTATTGCTCATCCCAGATACTTGAATGTTTTTATACGCATAAACTCAGTGGCACGGATTTTAATGGAGCCTGTCTCGGCTGGGTCGGTTGTCAAGTACTCGATCTTTTTGACGTTCAACCTGAGCCCAAACGTTGCCAAGCAACCCGCTCACGCTTGCGTTTGTTGCACTAACGTGTCTTCTCTTCGCATGCAAGCATCACACCATCAGCGTAAAGGAGCGTCCAAGGAACTTTCCTCTGAAGGTCTCTTGTGTTAGCATCCTGGCAACAAAAAGGAGTGGGGCGACAGCGGAGCCTTGATGTACCCCAACGGTGATGGGAAACTCCATCGAGGTGCCTGCACGAGTCTGCACTTGGCTCTCTGGCTTTGAATAAAGTGCGGACCCACTCAATTAGCTCTTCAGAGACACCGTGTTGTCGCAAGGCGTACCATATAACTTCCCGCGGAATGCGATCAAATGTCTTTTCCAGATCTAGAAAGGACTCACGATATTTCTCAAGCAAGTGTGAACGGCGTCGATGGTGCTACAGCCAGTTACGAAGCCACACTGGTTGGAAGAGAGTCGGACGATGTCACGAATACGGCCATCGACAATTCGCTCAAAGATTTTAATAGTGTGCGAAGAAGGCAAATCGGACGGTAGTTCGAGCAATCTGCCGGACTGCCCTTCTTCTTCCGAACTGGATCCGTCGTGCTTTGCACTTTGGCACCTTCTTCTCTGCGGTGATCTGGTTGAAAAGCTTTGTCAACCATTCTGCGGAGTAACAGTGGTGTGACTTCCGTAATTCCGCTGCTAAGTCGTCGGGGCCTGTAGCTTTACCTGGTTTCATCTTCTTCGGAGCCGCTTCTGCCTCCTCAATGGAAATCTTCCGAAGGGGGCCGTATACTGGTGCCGCAGAGGGGATAACCGGATGGGTGAACCATTGTCGAGATCTTCTCGAAATAGCCGTGCCATCGCTGCATTACCCTCTTACGGTTCAGCAGAAGATGGCCATTCTCGTCACTGATGCCAAAAAACTCTTCTACGTCTTCGGTTTGGCGGTGTGAGATTTGGCAAGTCGGTACAGGTGCCGCTCACCGTCGCGCGTCTCGAGTTTCTTTTTGCCATCGCCGAAATGAGCGGCCTTCACTACGGCGACCGCCTTCTTTGCCGCAGTCCTCCCTTCCTGGTCATGGTGCCAGTTGTCGGCCATCTTGTCCCCAAGAAACACGTAATAAAATTCCCTCTTCGCTCAAACCTTCGCTTGGACGCCGCACAGCCAAGGCTGCTTGTCAATCTCACGCCGACCATGCTTGGTCACGCCGAGTTCTGAACGAGCGGCCTGGATCATCGATTCAGCGGCTTTGTTCCAGGTTTCTTCGACAGTCGTGACCTCCGGTAATCGGATGCGAGAAATCACGGCTGCCTCCCGCTCTTTCAGTCGCCACCACTTAATCCTTTCGAGGGTGCACCTACCGCTCGGTGTGTTTCAATCTGGGTGCTGTAAATTTCAGCCTGTAGATCAGCGGGCGATATTCTGGGGCAACTATCTCGTACGGCACGACCTTAGCGCCTGTAAAGAGTCCTTGATCGCCATGCCTGATAATGACACAGTCCAGTTGTGTCTTGGAGCTCCCGCTGTAGAAGATGATGAGATGGGGGTCCCGTTTACGAAAAGTTGTATTAAGAATGACGAGATTATTCATATCGGCATACTCAAGGTCTCGCTCACCAACGGCGTCCTGTGATCCGTAGCCGAATTCACCGTAACAAGCATAGCCGTCTTTAGTAGCGCCCACGTGTCCTTAGGTCGAAAGCAACAATGATACCGTCTCCTGGTGGTACTTCAGCCGTCTTCTCATTGAATAGAGCTTAGAATTCGCACTTGGATTGCACAGAGCATCCAGTTTGTGGGGCATATGCAGAGAAGTTGTACACTCGTTGCTCAATAGCGACAACAATCTCCATTAAACGGTCGTCGAAACGAACTACACTCGTCGAAACGAATTACGCTCGTGATCAAATCACGAAACTGCTGAGACGCGATAACGACCAGCCACTTGTAGTTTTCGGCCCGCCACAAAGAATGGCTCTGAAGCCGCGGCCTATCTCTTTCGACTTGCAGTAATTCGCTCTGTCTGTCTGTTTGTTTGTTTGTGAATTTGTAAGTTTGTAAGTTTGTTTGTCTGTCCGGAAAATCGGTTCAACCTGAAGAACGAGTTGGAGAAGTCGGGTCAAGGTGGGGATGGGTAGAGCATGGGACAAGAAATAAAAAGCACCCCTAACCTATGCGAAGCCCCGCCCACAGTGGGCGGGGCACTCGAAGTTTGGGGGTCCGCACAGAAATGTTCATAATTCGCTTCCGGAGAAGTTCGAAGATGGAGGAAAAAGTGGAATGAGGTTAGCAAGAAGTTGCCAGACTAAGTGTGGGAGACGCATCCAAAATGGGAGGGGCGTACTCAAGGTGGGTGGTGTTTCTCACAAATCTCAGTAACCCGGTTCGCAGAAGTGTTTAGAAGTCGCAAAAGACTCTAAAAGCAGAAGCTATATAACTCGCGAGTGTTGTGCACGCTCAAAGTGTGTTGAGACCCACCCACAGTGGGCGGAGCTTCCCTTTAATCACGGTACACTCACTTAAAAATTTGTAGCTTGCTTCGAGAACACTCCAGAAACCGGAAAAAAGAGGATCGAGGTCAGCGAGAGCTGGGCCGATTGAGGATTGTGGGTACAAACATTGTGTTCGGGGCCTGCTCCGAGGTGGGCGGAGTCAGACGAAAAATCTGTAAAAGTTTCAGAGCACTTCAGACACCGGAAAAAGGGGACTAAGGTCAACAGAGGGTGGCCGGTGAAGATTTTGGGACACAAACATTGCGGGCGCAGCCTGCTCCGAGGTGGGCGGAGTCAGACAAAAATTCTGTAAAATAGTTTCGGAGCACTCCAGGCACCGAAAAAAAGTGATTAAGGTCAACCCGGGTCGCCCATTGAGAAATGTGGGGCATAAGTGTTGTAGACGGGGCCAGCCCGAGGTGGGCGGAGCCAGATAAAAAAATCTGCAAAACGGTTTCAGAGCGGTCCAGGCACCGTCAACATGTAAGCAGAGATGTGCAGGACCTCAACTGTTGGATATATGGGTAAGAGTTGAGTGTGTCTGTGGTGTGTTGTAACCCGCTCTCAGTGGGCGGAGTGCACGACGTGCTTATTCTTACTGAGTTGTAGCGCGTATTCTGCCATACTCTTAACCACCGGCAGGGTACAGCATCGTTGTGCGAAACCCATAGGGGGGGGGTCGTACTTGGCCGCTGAAGGGGGGGGGGGAGTCGTAATCTCAAGGGTCAGTCAGCACCGGACAACGCTATGACTTCACAGTTGATAGAAGGAGTAGACTATGAGAGCCGCGATGTTCAAAAAAAATTGAAGTTTCCATGATTGTACTCTCGATAGATTTAAGCTCTCCTTTCATCGGCCTTCTTTTCATGCGAAATCTCCAGAAAGGAGAACGTACTTGGCCGCAGGGGACGTGGAGAGGGTCGAAAATGCAGGGTCGGTGTGCATTAAACAGCGCAAGTGTCATTAGTTTGATGGATGTCATTAGTTTGATGGAGCGAACGGAAAGCTGCAAATGACCCGGATGTAAGGAAGATTACAAAATAATACAAAAATGGTCAGCAATATCAACAGCTAGCATGCTTTCGAAAGTGCGTAAATGACTAAATAATACGTCTCAAACATATTCGTGCGTATGGTCCTTTCTAAATCGTGAACACCTAAACAAGCGTCTGCTTACATGGAAAAATCACCTAAAATCAGAAGTTACACCTTTCCACCTCTGCGTAGAAGCGTAGTGCACGGCGCACACTCGGACCAAACCGAACGATGATAACGAAGCTCTTCTTTCACTCATTTGAGCGGGGAACATAAATTTTGAAGGCATATTGCAGTTCTTGAATGAGTATCCTCATGATGGCACGGAAGGAGCCCAACTTCTGGGTGGCTCAGAGACTAACGTGTTGCCATGTTTGACTCTCAATAAACCTTGGCATTTTCGTGATGTGATATAAGTTTTTGGTTAACTCCACACAAGGTTCACAAGAATATTTATTTAGTGGCCGACGTTTCGGTGAGTTCACCTTCTTCAGAGCCTGAAAGAGTGGAAGTTGACTTATGAGTACTCGACCAAAATCTCACACCATCACATAGATCTTCGAGCCTCCCCCCTTAATCACGTCAAGTCTCTGAAAGTGGCACGCGACATTGTTCGGCTTAACGGTTACCACCTCCCGTCACCTCTGCATAGGACCAGGGCAGGTGCTGAAGCCAACGGAGCGGGCGGTGATCCCATTAGGGGGAAAATCCTTCATGGTGCCCTTTATCTCCGATGAGGTTAGCACTGCCATTAGGCCACCAAGTAAATATTCTTATCAACCTTGTGTGGAGTTAACCAAGAACTTATATCACTAGCGCGTTGGTAACCCATCTAAAATATCTTCTGAACTAGCGGGTCTTCAGGAGTACTATGGAGCCTGTTGGAAAGAGGACATATTGAGCGTTCTGATGGCGCTTCAGTTTTGCAAAAATTGCGTTCGAAAGAAGTCAGTCTCGTTTGAAGCATAAAAACCCACCCGCGATTCACCCCTAACCCATCCGTGACCTATCCGAAATATTTTATGAACGGGGGAAGATACAGATTGCGAGTAGTAGGAAGCGGAAGAGTACAGAATGACGTCGACATGAGTCTTCCGTTTTCCAAAAGACCTTCTCCTGAAAAGTGATCAAGCTCGGGAGACGCACCGCGATCCCCCCTTGTCAACAGTCAACGCTCCAGCGCAGGTTTGCGCTCGGATCGAAGCGCGTTCCAGGTCCAAGGGCCAATCTCCCTTCTTGAGAGATGAATGCGCAGAGTGTAGTCGATGTTCTAGCTCTTCACAAGAATACAGGGAATCCGGGGTCAATCTGTGTAATATTTGTATGTAATTACTGTTATTTTGTATCATTTTGGTGTTTGTATCATAATTATGTAGTTCATTCATGTAATTGTTTACATTTCCACTTAGAAAAATTGAGATAGCCGGACATTTCTTGCTGGCCAGATTTCGGATGATCAGGGCAGTAAGGGATAAGTCAAAAATTTACCTGCGCGCACTATCTAGTACGCTATCGCAAAAAGCATTCTTGTATACGTATGGGCAAAGTGTTTTATTGAAGCACAAGATGTGTGAGATAGATGTGTGCTCAAACGCTAATTTTACCTCTCTCTGAATCTGATAAATCATTTTTCGAAGAGCGTCATGAAGCGAATTCGGCACTATTTACCCTTTACTGCCCCAACCATCCGGAACTCCTGAATTCGAATATCGCATCCGCTAGGCACAAAACCTCCCGGCGCCCGCGCCGGGAGGTTTCGTGCCTAGCGGATGCGATATTCCGGTGTAGGGTACTTCGGGGCCAGCGCCTGTGGCGCGGGCGTCCGAAGGTTTCGGGCAGAGCGAATGTCATATTCATAATCAGGAGGTCAAACCACATTAGGAAACAAATTTTTAGATAATCTATTAGCGCAATAATAGAAACTCTCTTTTGCCTCTTTCGTTCTCTTTTTTTCTGGCAACACTCACTTTTGCCTCTTTGGTTCTTTTTTCCTGGCACCACTCTCTTTCGTCTGTTTGTAATGCTTCCATCCAGATAGCACTCTTTGGTATCTGCTTGGTTGATCTTCCATGTGTTTGTTTGCCGTAGGCACACATCTAGGAGTTGTCAGCAGAGTTAAAGGCGTTCGAAGGCGATATCGTAGAATGTTTTCTGCTGATATCGTCCTTCAGGAGAAGATAAACGCTGGAGCTACGGTAGTTTAACAAGAACTCTTGCACGGCCTCTGTCGTTGCTACAGATTCCTTCAGCCTTCCAGTCCAGGTTTGAAAATAGCGACAGCTAATGTGAATGACCCCATTTAATTTGCAAAAGTCCGCTAATTCCATGGAAGTGAATTCGCTCTCACTGCCAGAAACAGAGATTTGAGGATAACCAAACTGTGCGCAAACTCTATTGAACTACCGTACTTTAGCCTTGGAGACATCTTAATGACTTTCGAAAGTTCTCAGCAGGCATTCACAATGATGAGGAGAGCCGTCCACTGATTGTTCAGGAGTTCTTGTAAGCCTACCGCAGTACCCCGTATTCATCTGCTCCCGAAGGAGGATCACCAACAGAGAACTTTCTATGACACTTTGGCCAGTTCTCGACAACGATTGCAATTTCGAACAAAGTCTTCTGTTGCTCGCTAGAATCGCAGCCTTCGGTTCCATAAAAAGGCGGACATCCTGAAGCCAGAGAAACTGGCGTGGTCTGAAGTAACATCTGAGCTCTGGCGGAAACATCTCTGGCCGTGTCTTCGCAAAAGTAGTGAATCACGTTCTTCGGCGTACTGTTGCGAGACTTTCTTCTGCGATCCGTTTAATCTCTGGAAATCTGTGCTTTTCAGGCCTTCCATTCGAATTTGGCGTCATATTAGATGTTTCCAATGATGTTATCTTTGGTTTGCTCCTTTTGATCGGCGATCAAACGTGTTAGTGCATCAATGTTCAGAATCAGTGGTTTTCCTGTATTCTGCAATGAATCCTTAACCACGAAGTAGTAGTGACGGGAGCAGGCAATTTGTTTCTTATGCTGGTGAACCTGTCTTGCTTGCAAGTATCCCGACAACAGTCGAGCCATCACAGAAGTGCCACAGCCGAACATCGCAAAATTTCGTTCGTTTCTTGGAATGCTTGACTATCATGGAACATTTGTTCCTGAAATGCATCAACTTCGTGCTCCGCTCGGAGCAGTACTTGTCGTGATGACTCACGACCTCCCTCTGGTCGACACGGAGCGCATGCAACAAATCGCGCTCCAATTACAACGGGTATCGATAGAAATCTTGTCGCATTCATTACAAATCAACGTACACACTCTTCCCGCGCAAGGACGCTATATAAAAGGGATGCCCGGGAGCCCGCGGTTTCAAAGTAGAGAGCTCCGGGCAGCAGTCATGTCGCGCACCGTAACATGGATTCATCTTTTACCTTAAGGTCAGAGCTCTGAGACCATTCGCCTCGTCTCATCGTGATTCAATTCTTATCTCTATTCTCGATTCTCCATTATTTCCACATTAATCGTTTTGAGTTAAACATGAATTGAACATGAAGTTTTTTTGTCGTGTGTTTCATCTGTGGGGGAATTCCCTAATTACTAAAACACTGTTGCACGCACGACAAAAATTGGTGCATCGGCCGCAGCCGACTTCCTTTTATGATGGCGGCTGAGCGATCGAGCCCGTCTCGCTCCCTCTCCCCCTTTTTTCGTCTTAACACCATCACATCGCAACATCCCATCCACATTTAACTCGCGTTCGCCTATATTTTCGGGTAGCATGTGTTACTCCTGTCAGTGTCCTATCGTGCGTCGTTACAACTGATACTATTTTCCCTCGTTCATGCCTCAGCTAGTACCTCCGAAAGGACCGGTGGCAGCGGTCCCTTCGGTGTGTCTTCGTGAATAACATCAATGCTGGCTAAGGAGGGGCCCCCATGAGTTTGGGTTAGGTATCTGATCGCCTTGCGTCTACTTGCATCAACTGAAACACGGGCAAGTCGCCGGGGATGCCATTCGTTAGGCTAGAAGGGGAGGCCAACCGACATTCTAGTGGAGATGCAGAAAGCGGCCCATTAGTCTGTGTGCAGTTGGGAGGCCCATAGTGCGGTGGGAGGCCCGGAGTTGCTCAGAGCATGATTTTCGCTCCGTGTTGTCAGTTTTTACATAGTCGCACGCGCTACATCGTTAACACGTCTATAGTATCACTAGTAAGGATTAGACACATTCTATCTGCTCTCGCCTCTCCACGCGAATTTCACCTCACGTTTTTGAATATGGCGTTTCTGAGTAATTAATTATTTAACCCGTTCCTCACGCAGTTTCTCCTTAATGACACTGTTTACTACAGCCACAGCGTTGTCACTGAATATCATCTCCAATCTCCACAATCAGGTATTCGCTGACTACTCACTGCATTCACATCATGTCAATCGTTCTAGGCAACTCCTGCTTCACGAAGCCAACATTACATTTACACTCCAAGGATACGAGACCAGAATTTCCACGGCGGTCAGTAACCTTTCACGTATACCTTCATCAGTTGAATCCGGTTACTTGACGTCAGTCGATAACTCTCACGCCCCATGTGGCCACCGTTCGATAGTCAAGATTACAGATTACTCATTCATGTATACTCATCTCATCTAAACATGCTCCGACACTAACAATCATTTTCGCATCCTTTTCTCATGCAACTTGTGAAACCTTCACTACGCCCATCATTTCCCAATCGAGCCCGCATTCGATCGATTGACCTCGGCTCAGAAATGAAATTCATTGTTGCCACTGTTTTTTCCTTATTCGTCTCTACGATGAGAATTTTGTAACTCCTTCTTTGCCCGACGACATCACAATCGTACCCACTCGATCGATGCAACACATTCGAAAATACGTCATTACTGCGTCTGTTTCTCTCTGTCTCTGTACGATAGAATCTCGCAGCAGCGTTCCTGCCCAATGATTTCGCAATCGCATGTTTATTCGATCGCTTTAGATCAGTCCATAGCCGCCTCTTGCCTCATGGACAATGCGCGCATTTCAATTGCTACGGTATTTCGCACGGGACCCCGTGACCATGGCCACGACCGCCTCGCATCACTACTTGGCAATCGTTCTTCGCGACGTCGTGTGAGTGAGGTCTTCACTCGAAGCATTGACTGCCACACGGCCCCCTGGGCCTCCCTGGGAACGCGTACAACTACCCCCCCCCCTCCCCACCCATCACACAGCGTGAGAGACGGCTGCCAACCCAATTGGCCCTGCCACACCACACCCCTGGGAATCGACCCCCCCCCCCTCAAAAATCATGTAAGCGAGAAACAAAAGTCTCTTTCTCGCAATTTTGCTTGCCTCACCATGTGCCCCTATCACCCAGTCTATTCCATTACTTGCTCGATTATAGAAGTTTTGTAGACGTCAACAGCGCCACTGTCTACTCCGCGTCGAGAACCTCCTTGCTGAAAGCAACACATCTTCCAGGACAACGCACTACTGATGTCGGCCGCGCGCCCCCACACCAGTTCTGATCCTGTTCAGGGCGATGATCTCATATTTTTGTGTCGTATCTCTTATAAATTGTAGTTTCTCATTTATTCAAAGTATCCGCTTCTCTCTAGGTATTTTTTTCAGTTGTATCCTCTCCTACTTCAGGATCTTTTTTTTAATTTTCTTGTTCTCTTACCTTTCGAAGTATTCCTCGTGTATTCCGTTCACAATTTCGAATGTATTGTCTGTTTGTTTCGCTCCCGAGTTGGTCATTCATACCTATTTTTCTTATCCTTCCACTGAATGGTCGAAGTTGCGATGACTAAGAGGTCTTCATCAAGTCATGATGTCGTCTCTCAAAGCGCTAGCGTTCAAAGTCGATCAACACAGCAACATTTGCCCCCGCGGGAGTGTCGTGATGACTCACGACCTCCCTCTGGTTGACACGGAGCGCATGCAACAAATCGCGCTCCAATTACAGCGGGTATCGATCGAAATCTTGTCGCATTCATTTCAAATCAACGCACACACTCTTCCCGCGCAAGGACGCTATATAAAAGGGATGCCCGGGAGCCCGCGGTTTCAGAGTAGAGCTCCGGGCAGGAGTCATGTCGCGCACCGTAGCATGGAGTCATCTTTTACCTTAAGGTCAGAGCTCTAAGACCATTCGCCTCGTCTCATCGTGATTCAATTCTTATCTCTATTCTCCATTCTCCATTATTTCCACATTAGTTGTTTTGAGTTAAACATGAATTGAAGATGAAGTTTTTTTTTTCGTGTTTCATCTGTGGGGGAATTCCCTAATTACTGGTAAAACACTGTTGCACGCACGACAGTACTGAAGAAAATGAATGCAGAGCGCCGAAGAAATTCTGACCTCACCACTCCTTCCACATTACCATCCAACAGCAGACACTTCCCCCCCCCCCCGAGGAAAAAAGGCAGAAAAGACAAAAAAAACTAATTTGTATCGATAGTTGGATACTTGAAACTTAATTGTTCGCGCACATCTAAAGATTGAGCGCGAGCATTCGAAACGCATTTTCTTTGTTGCACTAGAACGACCTATTTTGCGACGAATGCTGCAAAATAAAAAAGAGACACCAGAAGTACAGTTTTTCGAACATTCATTACTTTCTTGTGTGGAGCTTCTGAAAAGATGAAAGCAAAGCTGCGAAGCTCTAGATATTCGCTTTATGTACGTTGTTTGAGCGCATCCGAACTCCTTTTCTTCGGGGAATTTTTTCCGTTGTTAGTTCGTTGTAACACTTTAGTGTCACTTACAAGCTTTCTTGTCCTGAACAGCCATAAATTTCCTCTCTTGCGATTGCCTATGAAACCAGATATGGTGCCGAAATTCGGAAGACATTCCATTTTCAGAAAGCTCCTCATTTTTTCTTCTGCGCCACTACTGAACATAAATTCCCCGTTGTGATTTTGTTGTGACAAATTTCGGATGATGCGGAAAATCCACACCAGTTGCATTTTCATTTTATGTGAGAAAACTTGAGTGAGCCTCTAGAACATATCTTTCCGTCGAGGTTATCATGAAATAGCACGGGCGTTCAGGCTTCGCGACGGCGCCGCTTCGGCAGCGCGTTCGGGCGGTTGACCGATTGCGTCGCTAGTGGTAGCGACCGGTTGTGTAGCGCGGCTGATTCGATCGCGCTCCAATGCAAAAATCAACTGGGCGGATGCTAATTTACAGCTATTTCCGGTTACTTTTTGCTTCTTTCTCCTCCCGCCTGCTTCTCGCTTTTCTTCCTCCTCTTGACACTATTATTTCTGAACTGTTTCTAATATTTGTCGGTTATGATGCTTTTTACCTTTGACATAGTGAAATTTTTCAGATGCACTGAAATTTTTTGGATTTTCTTGTTTCGAGGAGGGTTTTTCAGGTTTCCTACAGTTTTGGTTATCTTTTTTGATTCTCATCAAACATATTGTGTTTAGCTTGGTAGGTAGTTCAGCAGTTCAGTAGAAACCTTCGTCTGTACTGTAAGTAGTTTCTCTTTGCACCTTGAGCATATTAAGAGAACATAGTAAACTTATCATAACCAAGACACAACACAATTAGAAAATACATAGGTCTCCCTGTCCTAGAACTAGGATCCCCCATTTGGTTCCAATATCAAACTCCAAAATCAACTGCTGCTGCCATAATGACAGCACATGACTGGAACGTCTCCTCTGCTCACTGTGTTCTTATTCCTAAGCAAATCATTAGTTGTAGTGATACGTTCCTTTGCCGCAGGTATCTTTCTATTTGACTGCATCATGAAAGACCAAAGAGAAAAAGCACTATAAGCGGGTAGGGTGTCCAAAAAGATGGGTCGCGATATTTGTTATCATCTGAGGACGGCGATCAAAGGGAAACCCAGGTTGGAAACTCAGGGGTAACAAAAGTTCTGCTACAAAAATAGGCTGGGCACGGAATGAACACTATAAAATCATAGTAATTCAATACCAATTCCCAGGTTTCAAAAAAATACGAACATGGAGAACCCTGATCGAACAACGGCCAGCGTGATTTCTCATGAAGAAAAAATCAGAAAGAAATCAACCACAAAAAAATCAATAAAGTCATTCGAGAAGAATTAAAACTGAGTAAGGATACTTTTTAGGGACACTCGACTGGATATACTTGAAGTAACTATTCTAGAAAAAACAGAAAAGTTTCACATGCGATAGAAATGAAAGGTTTCCAAATGCTAATACCTTTTTCTCTTTAAATCGGACACTTTTCAGACCAAATCGGACACTTTTCGAACCAAATCGAATAACCCTTTACAATGGGCAGTTGATGACTAGACCACGCTAGGTACTACTGCAAGCCTCGTCCCAACACCCCCGCCCACTTCCCAGCGCGATCGCAATTTTCCAATATGTTTTATGGATCCAGCTCTTCGAATTTTTTTCACTCTTGCTAGTTGCACACACATTTCAACTGACAAGGATTGGTACCGACACAGGTCTGACTCCGCTCACTTTGAAATCAAGTGACGTGGGTTCTGAATTTTTATAACTTCTTTCGACGTCGGTTTATCACATTCAATCTTCACAAAACCGAATATAGCCATGCTTTTACACATTAGCGCACTAGGCCCCGCCCCTCTGACCACGCCCACTTTGTTTATCGCGGAATTTTGATTTTTCTCCTGAATTTTCACTTTTTTAGGCTGTGAAAAGCGGCCCCGCCCACTAATGGAAGCTCCACCCACTTTGTAGAAGCCCCGTCCACTTCTCAAAGATGATGCAGATCGGCGAGCTAGTGACCGTACTGGCCTCTCCCGTCACACAGAATGAAAAAAAGGGAAAGACCCAAACAAAGGGAAACTCCGTTCCAGGTTTTTTGAAAAGTGGGCAAGGCTTCTACAAAGTGAGCGGAGCTTCCATTAGTGGGCGTAGCCGCTTGTCACTGCCTAAAAAAGTGAAAATTCGGAAGAAAAATCAAAATTCCGCGAAAAACGAAGTGGGCGAGTGGTCAGAGGGGCGGGGCTTAGTGTGCTAGCGTGTAAATACATGGCAATATTCGTTTAGTGAAGATTGAATGAGGAAAGAATGACGTCGAAAAGTTATAAAATTCAAAACTTGAGGCAACTTCATAGAGAAGAGTGCGGAGATAACCTGTGTCGGTACCAATCCTTGTCAGTTGAAATGTGTGTGCAACTAGCAAGAGTGACAAAAATTCGAAGAAGCAGAATTCATAAAACATATTGGAAAACCGTGACCGCGCTGAGAAGTGGGCGGGGGTGTTGGGGCGGGGCTTGCAGCAGTACCTAGTGTCGTCTAGTTTTCAACTGCCCATTGTAAGGGGTGTGTCCGATTTGGTGTGAAAAGTGTCCGATTCAAAGTGAGAACGGTATATTCAGACTTGTCAATAACATTAAACGCGACGTACCTGAATACACTGTCACATAAATGTGTAGCCAACGATATTGTCAAATTCATGCTGGAGCCATTCGGAGACTCTGGAATATGCGATACGCAAAAGTGCTATGCTAAAAGGCTGCAGTCATACTCTCGAACGAAGAGTAGCGAAGGATACACTCCGTAACAACGTTTTTGCCGTTCTTTCTTTTTTCCATACCCTCTGTACGAGGGAAAGTCAAAACTAAGGCTAACGTACTCGGACCAACTGAACGCGCCTTTGTCCCACTTCCCCATAAGGCTTAAGCTTACTCAGCGGAATACTGTCAACTCCATTTGTTACACGATCAAAGTCGCCGAGGGACTACCGCGCAGAGAAGCCGTAGTTTCCACTAAGATTTAGCCTCGAATAGGGAGAGGGATACGGAGGCGCTGGTTAAAGGTCCTTTCCCCCCTAATACCTTTACGCCAGGAAAAAAAGAATACACAGCTTCTTACATTCTGTACCGGCTTCTGGTCTCGTTTATTTTCACAACGAAATCACGACACCACAGCGAACTCAAGACTGTCAAAGCCAGATTCACAGCACTTCAAACCGGAATCACGACTTTTCAAACAGAATTCACAACTTTTCAAAAAAAAATTTCCCACTGCAAAAACGAATTTCACGGCACTTTGAACCAATTCCATGACTTCCAACAAGACTCACGGCATTTCAAACCGGATTCACGACTTCCAGGCCAGACTCACGGCATTTCAAACCGAATTCACGACTTCCAAGCCAGACTCACGGCAATTCAAACCGGACTCACGACGTTTCGAACACAATTCACAACTTTTCATACCGGATTCACGACTTTTTGAATAGAACTCACAACTTAACCGGATTCAGGCCCTTCCAGACAGAGCACAATGCAAACCGTATTCACGACTTCCAAGCGAGACTCATGGCATTTTAAAGACAGGTCCCGCGATAAAAGTCTCATGGATAGCTGCTTTCTATGAAACAGCAGCTGATAGGTAATCTCCCAAAGAAGAAAACGGGCAAGAAGCGTTCTCCAGAATAACATAAACAAAATCGCTCCCTCACAGTCACACCTCCCTGAGGTCTCTGTGCAACCCCTAGCTCACAAATGTCTCTATCACATCTCGCAGTAGTTGATATCACCTAGTGCAAAAGAAAGAATACAAAAAGAAAACAACAAAAACGCAGCGGAAAAACTCTGGAAAGGAAAAAGGAATTTTATCAACACGGTGTCTGAATTTGTGATTACGGTAGCGCACCTCTTGTGCGTCGTGATTTTGCATCACGAAAATTGCGTCACTCGTGTTTTTTACGCGTTTCACCTCGCGAAATGGGTTGAATTGAATGTATATACCTCCAATGAGTAAACTGTAATGAAGGAGAGCAGAATTATTCAGGGGCATTAGCAATGCCCGCCGCCCCAACTAAGAACAAGAGAGTGGCCTCCGTCGGAGGACATCAAGCAAGTAAAGGCGGTACGACTGAGGAGGAGTTAGAACTAGCACTTTGAGCGGCTATAGCAGCCTCCACGCTCACAATAGAGTCGCGAAAGGTGAACAGTCTTCTAGCTTGGAGGCTAGACTACTTGCACAGCAAAGGCGACCACGAGCCACTTTGATCGCGGGGGCTGTCTTTAAACAGGATTCACGACCATTCAAACAGAATTCACAACTTTACAAAAAAAATTTCAGCCACTGACAAAACGAAATTCACGGCTCTCAACCAATTCCATGACTTTCAATCAGACTCACAACACAAAAGAGCGCGATTTCAGTGTGATGTTGGCGGCGGTGACGCTCTGCTTTGTTCCCTTTGAATTCTGCGCTAGTGTAAGGCGGGTTCTTCAGTTGGCACACCTACCGATTCAAACCTAACACTCTCATGTTCTTTTCCGACATTCCATTTACTAAATATTTCCATTGGTGTTCTGAAACTGGGCCTGGAAGTCGACGGCATGTGGATTCGAAATCAGCCTGCTAGCAGTGGTTGGTGCGTTATGCCTAAGCGGAAAATGTCAAACATTCTCCGCTACGCTGATTCACAGTCTTTACTGGTTGTGGTCATGGAGGCAGTGTGCGTCTACAAACTTTCTTTCCATCACCTGAGGAGTAGAAACTACTCATTTTGGCCCTGTAGGAAAATGACATAGAACTGCTAAAACATCGGATAAATGTGAACATTAATGGTAGCATTGTGTACACTGGAAAACAGTCGGTTACGCAGAAAAGTTGTAGATGTGCCCTGGGCGTGTCAAAGGCACGGCTGTTATTTACTCGTACACCATGTTAGGTATAACGATATCATAAATATCGAAGGACTCGCTGCGGTGGGAAAATTGGCTATTGGGCTAAAAGCATTCGGTCCGAATACTTCGAGCGCGACTGTAATGCATATGAGATTACATACACTTTCCCTTTAAAATTCCAAGACTTTTCAACACGAATTCATGACTTTTCAACTTGAGAACAAGACTTTCCAAACCGAATTCAAGACCGTTGTAAGCTATGCCTGCACTAGACACTAATCGCATAGCCCGCCCCCTATATGATGGTCTCATTTTGAGTGTTGTCGTGAGTTTTTCGCAGATTTTTATTATCCTTCTGCTTTTGTGAAAATTGTGAAAAGATTTTGCGCAAATTTGCCGCCTCCCGATAACTTTTTTCAAACGTCGCTGTTTTCAGCATTATTGCTCATTCACAGGCGACAAAGATATCCGTAGTCTGGCATTTATGCAGGCAGGCCGCACAGCGCCCCGCTCCTTCCTCATCGCCCACGTTTGCATCTTTTTTGCTAAAATTTTCGTCCTTTTCAAAAATGTTTGCACTTTTGCCACTGGGCTATGTGAGGGGCCCTCGTCCAGCTATAAGAAACTCGCTCGGCTTCGCAGAAGCACACCGCAGTTTCCGAGAAATGGTGCAAATTGGCAAGCCAGAGTCTCACTTGGCATGGTATGCGATCGTCAGCTAGGAAAAAAGGGGCAAATTTGTTCCCAGAGTGACGGCGCGACTGTAACATGCCTAGCTGACACTGTGGCAGCCGACCTTGCATAATATTGAAAGTGGCATGAATGCCTTCCTACGACCATGAGCGAAGTTTCTCATGAGGCATGAGGCTTCATGTAGCAGTTCAAAATGCGAAATTTGTGGAAAAAACATCTCATTCCGGCAAAGCAATCAAGTGGGGGCGGAGCTAAACACGCAGCTGGCTCAATGTAACAGTGCATGAACGCGTGTCCTAGATTACCTCGTGCATGTGAAGGGTGAGCTAAAATGAAGCAAAGGTTGACAAAAAGTTATGAGAATTCAAAGTTCGCGCAGTTCGCAAATGAAATTTCAAAAAAATATGGGCAGAATCGGCATGTCGTGGTCCAGTCCTTTTTCAGTCATAGCGTATGTGCGAGACAGGCAGAAGACTCAAGGAAGTCAGCGAAGGGCAAAAATTTCTCATAGGGCATACGCAGGCCAAAGCTAACCAGGGAAAGTCAACAGGTCGCCATAGCCATTCAGGATGAGATGCATATTGGCGTGTGCGTCTCGGGGCACTAACTGCAAATCTGCTTTCAGAATTTGCGGAAAGAATCTGCTAGGAGGGGTTAGGGGGGTCGGGCCAGCACAGTAGCTCGCCGCAGTACTCCTTGTGCTAGCTTGAAGTTCGATAGACATCCACGTGACAATGGTCTGTGATTGTAAGTGGCTAGATAAAGTTTCTTCATAGCAGCGACGGTGCAGTGGGTTCGACCTTTCTTAGCAAGTTGTGTTTCTGAATGCTCTTTTTCGGAAACATCCTGGCTATGAGTCCAGAAAGGAGTCTATTCCGTTACTTCTCGGAGTCCTGCCCTCATTTGCGGAAGGCATACAGTCAATGTGCATGGCACTTCGTCAGTGCTTCTATATCGAGCTTTCTTGAAAAATTAGCTGGTTTTTTAATCATGAGACGCAACTACAACTATTAGCAAGAGCACATGTGCGGTTGTTGTTTCCCATATGGTGAACAATCAAAACAAACTTCTCACAGGAACCATGATGAATAATTGCCCTAACATGGTGTAGTCAAGCATCAATTGCAAAGAACAGGAATCAGGTATGCGCAGGTGATACAAGTTCACAAGCAGGATTTGGCATCAAAGTATCCGCGCGACTATAGCCAGGAGCAGGACCAAATCCCGAATGGAGGAGAAACAAGTTGAGAATAAACTCGGGAGAGAAGCAAAAACAGAGTCCGACTACGTAGCAGGCATTGATAATGGGAAGGTCTTACATAGGAAGTGGAAACGTCTAAAATCGCTCTAAACAGTCAGAAAGGGAGTAAATCCAAAGGTTGAATCAAGGTTGTAGCACGCTGGGTGCATGTTTAGGCTTTTAACGCTGTTTCAGTAACAACAGCCAGTTAAATAAAGCTTGAGTAATGAGTGGTTTTTGAAAGAGCTCTAGGAATCACCTATCACTAGGTGTTGACTAGATACGCCAACGCCAGGATCTTACGCCAGTCTAACATGAGAGGCGCACTTGTGATATGTAGTTTTATCCGCGACAAAAATGGCGCTACGGAGGAGAATAATCATTCGGTTTGTGTAAACTGTTAATCATAAAGTGACCAAACTAATTCTGCATGCAAAGAAACGAGGCCTGAAAGCACATCCACGTGTGCCCTTCAATAGGCTGTTAATTTGATCATCCATGTACCATCTTGAAAACCAGCTACATTTTTCAAGTCTCGAGCTTTGAAGCACAGCTGAGCGAAGAAGTAGCATTCGACTCATTTCTTCTGGCAAGATGTAAACAGACTCAGAAATAATGGAATAGCGTCGCTTTCTGGATTCATCAGAGAGATTTTCGGAAAAAAGCAAAATCGGACCTTGCCAAGGGAGTGCCGAACTCCCGACACCCGCGTACTATGAATTAATTACCTATCCACTGCAGCGCACCGACCACTTCCGGTGTCTATTAAACTTAAACTTAAGCTAACAGCAAGGAGTACTCGGCGGGTATGTGCCTGGACCCCTCCCCAGGGAATCGTTCGCAAAGTTTTGAAACCAGACTGAGAGTCACACCGCGCTCAACATGGCATCTCATCCGCGAATGGCGCATGGGCGACCTGTTGTCGCTTTCCTGGTGAGGCCTTGAAATTTGTTTGGAAAAGTTGTGTGTGTTCAAAGTTAAAATGCTACATATATACATAATAACATGTATACATATGTATTGTACATGTATAATGTACGGTATGTATACGTATATATTTATATATACTGTATATATGTATACATCACCCATATATAATATATACAGGGGGGGCCAAAAAAAAAAGTCATTTTGCCTCCATGACTTTCAAGGCGCTATAAGTTAGGCGCAGATTTATTAAATTTTATGCGGCCCATTTTTACTACCATATTAAAGCGGCAATTAAACTATAATGATACTCCGCCACCAGCGCTTCTTGGAGGAGCGCCATGCGAGAGAATACAGAAGCGCGGAAAGTGAGTGGGTAGGCGGAGTTTGAGCGAGATCGTCGATTTCTCCGGCACCGTAGACCACCTCCTGGCTGAAATCCGCCGAGGCTAAGTAATTGAGATGGGTTGCAGGTGCAGGGGACATACTTTAATATTACATCTTCTTCAGGTACGAAACGCCCTCCTTTCGAAGTAGGCGGAGTTTTTCCAAAACCTTTTGATTCGCTATGCCGTGGCACCCAAACATGTAGCAGAACAAGGTCTCCAAGAACGGCTACGGCGACCACATGTAAGGGCGGATATTCTTCTCGAGTTGCTTGATGTAACTGCCACGCGCTCACCTTTCAGTCCGGGTCTACAACGAAAATATCGGTGCTTCCCCTTTCCAGGTACCCTCGGCTCGCAATACCATCAACTCGGCGCGCCTCGCCGATACGGTGAAAGATTTGTCGCTAGACCGCTAGCGCGTTGCCGTTAGCGTGCGTCGATGTGCGAGGTCTCTGCAGAATCAAGAGGGTACTGACCTCCAGGTACCTATCTGTGGCATGACTTCATTCAAGAAAGTTTCGCAGCGTTTTGCGAGGCGACAGTGAATTCCAAAGGTGTTCTCCAGTCAGCCCGCGGACTGGAGATGACTTCATATTTGGACGTTACATGAAGGCCGATTTGGCGGCAGCGGTGGCTCGCAGCTTATAGAGGAAAGAAATCTTCGCGCGTTATGCTCCACGCCTGGTACTCATGTCAATTCCCGCTGCTGGCTGGCGAAAAACTTCGTTGATATGTGGCTCGGCCGAAATGACTTTTTTTTTTGGCTCCCCCTGTATATATATATATATATAATATAATATATACTATATATATATATATATATATATATTATATACTATATATGAATATATAATATTATTGTAATATATATATATATATATATATATATATATATTAATATATATATATACTATATATATATATATTATATATATATAATATATATATTATGCGGTTGTCGCGGGAAAGTTCTTATGCGTTTTATGGCACGTAATCTTTGTACATTCGACTGCCTGATAAAAACTCATTCTGCCTTGGCTTGCTCAAGTAGCACATCCGTGTAGAAATTTCTTTGCGCTATCTGATGGTATAATTGCCGTTTTACCATTGCTTGATAAACCCTCTTTTTTCCAGATTTTTTTCAAGCATTGAAAGAGCACTTCGGACGTTTTTTTTCTTCGGCTATAAATTGGGCAATGCCGACATCGAAACAGGCTCAAACAAATTAACCAGGTGTGGAGGCCCAATAAGTGCTAGAGAAGCCCTGTGCCGCAATGGCTCAACAAATGTCGTTCTGAAAATTTCAGCCTTGAAGGTGAGCTCATAGCGGGGCTCATAGACGGTCGACCTAAAGCAATATCTGACGAGGATTTTAGGGGGATTTTGAAGTTGACCGCATCCAAACAGTTCGAGAGATAGCAGAAGAGCTAGGCCTTGGCAATCCACTGTTGCAGATGGTCTGGAACGCATTGGAAGGGTGAAAAACATCGACAATTGGGTGCCCACAATCGGAGTGACCGCAGGAATCGGCACGTCTCGAGGTTCCTTCTTCACTGCTTTTGCGCAAAAAGAATTGACCCGACCGTTTTTTAAACGGATTTGTCACCTGTGATGAAAAATGGATCATGTATGATAACAGGAGACGTTCCGGGACAGTGGTTGGATCCGGCGACGAACCACCGAGGTAATTTTCAAAACTGAACGCTGCACGAAAAAAAATTCTGGTCAGTTTGGTGGTCATCGGCTGATGTGATCACTATTAACTTTTCATCACCAGGCCAAACCTGCACAGCAGAACCCTACTGTGAACAAACCGACCAAATGTACCGAAAATATTGTCAGCTGCAGCCAACACTTATCAAAAGAAAGGGTCCGATTCTTTTGCATGACAACGCCCGCCCACACGTTTCACAAATCACTATCCATAAATTGAACGAATTGGGAGTTTGAAGTTCTACCTCACCCACCATATTCTCTTAGACCTTTCACCACCGACTGTCACCTTTTCAGAACATTTTCAGGAACTTTCCTGCTGAGAAATACTTCATCAAACAGGACCCACGCACAAGAGACCTTCGCAGATTTCGTGTATTCTCGACACCCAGTTTTTTCTTTGATGGGGATTTCCTCGACTGCTGCCACATTGGCAAAGTGTGCTGATTCGAATGGTGCTTATTTGGATTAAATCGGCGATGAGTGTTAAGAAAGTTATGATCGTTTAAAGTTAAACACGCCAAACGCTTAAGAACTTTCCGGACAACCTAATATATTAGGTCATCCATTGCAAACGTGGCCGCGCTTTTATTTGAATAAAACAAAGAGGAGACATAGATAGAAAAGTGATATTTTAGCTTCAGGATGAGTAAATCGCCTCCTTCAGGACGCCGCTCCCAGTGCCCCGAGGGCCTTTGGACCTCTGGTACGCCGACTCAGGTCTGTATTCTACACAAGTGGGGTAAATTGCTGTTATCGCCCATTTCTGCAAATGACAAAACATTGTAGCGTCTGCCGTCCGAGAGTATCTCAACTGAATAGAACAGTTGTGAATCGCAGGCTTTTAGCACGGGCGAATGGGGCGATGAACTCAGGTCTCAGTATTGTTTGTGTCCCAGCACTGATCTACAATACAGTTTACTCGGAGTCTGGTACTATGACGAGCAACGTGGGCCTTCTTGTAGTTGTGGGTTACCATCCATTTGTCGATCTGCAATGCCGAGGAACAGGCAATATGGCACTCACAGTGACGGATTTGTCCTCCGTACAGAGCGCTTGAATGCCACAGTGTGGAGTCCTTTGCTATGATGATCATCACTTGCGCCCAGCGTAACTCTTTCATGGTAGAACTCGGACGGCCGTTCTCATCTGGCAATTCATACATTTGTCCGATTGTGAGTTTCTGAGGTCAAGACCACGCCATATTTTATATATGGGCCGGGGTGATTTCTACGGTCGTGAAATGAACATCTGCATGCTGAGAACATTACTGCTCGGACGCGATAGAATTGGTACTGCGTTCGTCTCTATAAAGAAAATTGGTACCCTGCGCACACCCCTTGACATCCCCCAGTTTATCGGTCATAACACGTACAGTAATTCGCAGCAGGGATGTCAGTCTCGCGGGGAAACCCGACAAAGGTCCAGGCTCTTATGATCAGATATTCAGTGCGCCTGACTTCATCCACCCGTTTTTCTTGCGCAGGATGAATATTATGGGAATCATGCACGACAACAATTTTTTCCTTTCTTCCTTGTACGGCGCTCCTGACACCAAATCTTCCACCGTGTGTTTCGAGAACACCCTTACACACAACTATGGTCCGGTGGCAGGTCAAATTTGAGCATCGCACTTTCCTCTTATGACGTCTGATTTGAAAAACCTGTGCCGATTTTCACCGACTCAGGCCTTCTTTTCAATTTCTCGGAACTTCTTCTGGGGCTAGGATCGCCAAATTTCACAAACATACAGATTAAGGTACTAGCTTTCAATGGTATAGTAGCCCGCTGCTCTATCCCCTTGCTTTTCTGCCATTTCTCTATATGTAGCGCACGTTTGAATGGGATGACCTAAATATATTATATATATATTATATATATATATATATATATATATATATACTATATATCTATAGATATATATATATATATATATATTATTATATATATATATATATATATATATATATATATATATATATATATATATTATATTATATATATATTTATTATATATATTATATATATATATATATATATACTATAATTCGCTTTGTCTGTTTGTTTGTGAGCTCGTAAGTTTTCGTAAGTTTTTAGTTTTTAGTTTGTTGTTTAGTTTGTGAGCATTTTTTGCAGCCGAGCAGACTGTCCTTCGGGGCTCTCTAGTTAACGCCTGCGACGCTACGCTCAGCGTTTTCCGCAAGTCGGACAGAAAGTGGTTTCTGGACCTTCTTGTCT
>MU966652.1:3832-20224 GCA_036418165.1 Cooperia oncophora
ACTTAATTTATAGTTCATAATTTAATTCAATTTAAATTATAATTTGTAATTTATAGTTCTTTCTATCTAGAAAAGAGAGCGTGGATATTGGTCTATGATATTCAGATATCGGCAATCAAACAATTAACTGGCAATTGAATCCTGTTGAAATATTGTGGATTATTAAACTTCGCCATCCGCTTTTGAAATGTCTTGCCATTTGTTCCATTTACTTGTCCTTTTCAGAGTGCAGGAACTTCGTATATGGGCAAGCGGTCGAGCAACATCTAGGAAAACGTGCCGACGAACTCTCATTCGACGAAGGTGATCTGGTTTGGGTGAGTTGTTAAAGTAATAATTGAGCAGTAAAGCCCCATACATGGGAGAAGTAGAATGGGCTGTAGAAGGTGCAATTGACTACTGTCCGGTTGGCATGAATGGTAAGTGTCTGATGACGCGAATGATTGACGATTACTGGAAAAACGTGTGGCCGTTCATGTATAGTCCCAATTCTGGTTTACTTAGTGACTGTTTAATGCACAGTATAGTGTGCAGGATCCGTTTCGCATTCAGATTCACCCTAGCGTTTGATAATTTCTGTCATCGCAATGTGCATCCTTACATCAACTTTTCAATCCGCTTACTGGTCACCGTTAACGATCTGATTCCAGCATGAATTATTCGGGTCATTTTTGACCTCATTTCGTGTAGCTCTCCTCACACTACGGGCTATTTTGGCTCGTTTGCGTGGCGCCCTTTTATTGACTTCAGTAGTTCCAGCAACGTACCGACGAGTCTCGTGATTGAGGCATTTATGCTGCTTGTTTTCGTGTTGAACGCTAAATAATTAATTAGCTAATGAGAGGCGAATAGCGCACATACGTGACCTGACGCCTCGTTGCCGCCAAGGGTCAAAGTCGCTTCTTT
Organism: Cooperia oncophora; assembly: GCA_036418165.1. Taxonomy (NCBI): domain Eukaryota; kingdom Metazoa; phylum Nematoda; class Chromadorea; order Rhabditida; family Trichostrongylidae; genus Cooperia; species Cooperia oncophora. The sequence continues at coordinate 4,739 of MU966652.1, forward strand.
TTCCCTTTACGGCTATCTCTTTAATGTCGACTGAGAATTATTGTCGCCTAATTGACGCGACTAATGAGGCAAACCGAGCAACATGTGTGAGCCAATGAGACATTTTGTTTGTCTGGGACAAAGCCCTAGCCCGTAGCCCTCTTTGGTCCAGAGTATCGTCACATGATAGCGAGCTGATTTGCTGCCAAAGGTTAGAGACAATTTCCGCGATCAAGTGGTCCGCCAAATGCCTCCGTGCATTTGGCATCGTTGTCCGCATTCGCAGAGAATGTACCACTTTCGTCACTCGAAACGGCGAGATAAAGAAGCTAGAGACGCGTGATTATTGCAACCATTGCAACTTTCACTCTGCAAAACAACGGCTAACAAGCGGAATTGCGTGTGTACGTGGCGTTGCCTGAAACGTCGTAGGGTGATTTCCTGTGTCCTTCCCGATTGGTTGCACATCAAATCCTGCTGACTGGGCTTGCATACGTCGACAAACTCGTCCAAGGCGCCGGACCCCTTTGCTAAGAGAGGTCTCTGTCAGAGTGTTCACCAAGATTTTTTTTCCCGCTTCTTTCTCCACTGGGGAGCCACTTATGGGCTACTGTTCCATGACTGATTGTGAGCAACAGCCTACTACCCGTCACAGTTGCTCGCGGGAATTGTTTTTAAAGACAGTCCCGCGCTAAACAATCCGCGAGCGTCCTTCTTGTTCAGTTAATCTGGCCCGCTCTCTATAAGACTGTAGCACTTCGTGGCTTTACAGTAATAACGAAGGGACTACGACCTCACAAGTGGAAGTTCTGACACCTTTCTAGCCGTACCGCCCAAAAGAGGCTGTTCTCGGTCACGAGTTCAGTGTTTTTTGTTCTGTTCTTCGTTTTTTTTCTCCACAGTTAGATGATATTGGCATTGTATGACTCGGGGAAGCGGAATGAGCCAGAGGTGACAGGATTATCGCTTTGCTGGCATAAAACGAAGGGGTACGGAGAACTTATACGGTGAGGCTGTCGGGGAGGCTCTTACTTAGGGTGTTCTCCATGATTAATCTTTTGCCTTTTGTTCTCGTTGGAGTCTTTCAGTGCTAGAGATTTGTAAATGAACGCCCTTGTCTTACAGTATGATCGCGGGGTTTTTCTTCGAAAAATATCAGTGCTAATGGTGTTGGTGCGATATTTGCCCCTTGAAATGTCATCGTCTTTGGGTTTTACAGTGTTGGGCTATATTTCATTGCAATATTACAATGCGACTTATTTCAGCAGTATGTTATTGTCAGTAGAAAGGGTAGAGACCAGTAGGATTGCAAACGCAGATGTTGTTTCTGTTTCCATAAAAGCAATACAATAAAACAGGTTGTTTGGCGTGTAATAAATCTTGATCGAATCAATCGAATTAGAGAAAACAGGTTTGTGAAGTCATTCAACTGATGAATATCCCTATTAGAGCCGGTAATCTGCGTGGTATGTAGCTTCAAGGCTAGGGGGGTACTCGAGGGAGTGGCTTTGTTGGGTGAAAATGGATATACAAGGAGGGGAAGGGATTGGCGCACACATCGTTGTGGGGAATCACACCGAGTAGGGGGGGGTGTTATTTGGTCGGCGAGGGGGAAATGGGAATTTATTTTGATAGTTGATTTATCTCGCTCATGGACGTTGTAAAGGGAGGGAGGGGGGGTCGTATTTGATCATTTTTGGGAGGCAGGAAGTTTTGGCGTTGTGGGAGTGGCGATTGACTTTTGGTGACTTTCCTGTTTCACGCGCTATATGCCCCCCTCCGCTCGACAGCAAAATTTTTGGTAAAAAGTAGGGAAGTTTTCGGGAAATTTTGGAAAAAAGGGGCAGGAAGTTGGGGAAATCTGATTGTAGAGGGGGGGGTCGTATTGTCTCGCGGCTTTTCCTGTTTCATGTGTACTATATACCTTCCCCCCCTACCCGCTCCGACGGCTCGATTCGATCGATTCGATCAGGAAGGACAGAGGGCTGGGGGGGGGGGTCGTACCAACTCCCAAAAAAGGGGGAAAGGGGGAGTGGTTGTATAGAGTCGACTAAAATCCCCAAATGATGTGCCCTGGTTCGGCAGGAATGGGACATTTATAGTGCTTGTCATCAAGGTTTGCGTCGCGCAAGATGATAAGGACGACCCTGTCGAGGCACATCCTACAATGGAAATCCTCAACGAGGGAGGTCGTATTCGGTCGCAGGAGGGAGGGTGTCGTATTTGACTCTGACAGAAATGTTCCCGATTATTGAATTCTCTTGGTTTTTCCGCGCGATGTCCCCCCAACCTCACCTCCCTTCCAACGCTCGACGGCGTTTTTTTTTGGGAGGGAAACTGGAGAATTTTTCGAGAAAAGCGGGGGAGAAGCTGGTAGGAAAATAAGAAAATTTAGGAAGATGAAGGGTATCGAGGAAATGTAAGAAGTTGGTGGGTAGTGTGAGGAAGAGGGTCTTACAAGAGGGGTAAATTTTGAGAGGTTCGTGTTTTGCAATATTTTCCCGCAACGGCAGTACGTGCTCAATATTTCTTTGATATTCCTCTACAAGTACAACCAAGTCGTCCACTACTGTCCCCTTATGGCCATGAGAAGGTGCTATGATGGTGATGATGTAGATGTCGGTCTCAAGTCAGCCTGCGTGTTTGCTTCAGCGTGAAGCAGCTGAGTAATCACTAAAGATGAGTCACTCGCGTGTAGGGTCCTGAAGACAGTCTGGTTTTTGGAAACCCCAGCCATCCAGCTTTTTTTTAGCCTTTTTCAGTGACGTCACACTGGTCCGTGGCCTATTTTCATGAGTAGACCCTGGCAGTGAAGTTCATGAAGTTCATCGTCCTGGGATCCCACGAAGTCTGAAGATACAAGGGTCGAGGTCGTTGTGCGATGTCAATGCCCATGCCACCCATTCATCCCGCCACTCCGTGCTAAATAGGTTTCTAGTGGTATGTTCCATGGCTGAAATGACTTTCTTCTATTGCCACCATTTGTTCCCCAATTTTTCATTTTTTATGAAACTTCCATTTTCTGCTTTGGGCCTAAACAATCAATTCCATGTTTTGATCCCCAAAAACCAATCAAAATTCCATATCTGAGTGGGAGTTGTGCTCCAAGCACTGCGTACCTAGAGGTTTTTTGTTCGAAGGTTTGATAATTCATTAGTCAGGCAGAATCGTTTCGGCTATTGATTACACAGTAAATATAAATTATTCAGAGTAAAAGTAAAGGTAAAAAGTAACAATGGAGGTGAGCAGAAAAAAAAGCCGCAGGGAGGTGGTGTAGTCAGAAGGGCAATGAATGCAATTCTTTGAGTGCTCAGGAAAAAAGTCAAGCGCTCTTCGTCGATTAATTCCTCTAGGAAATGCGCCACTCTTTCTACTTTCACTCTTTTTATCCTCATTTGACCTCTGAACTCAGGGTGTTGACCCTGGCTGTGGTCATATGGTTCGCGCCGGGATTCGATCCTCAGTTTATTGTTGTGGTAGCGGTACTACTTACTCGCCTTGCCTGCATTCATCACTGGAATAAGAGACTAGCAGAAATCTGGAATTCTTGGTGGCTTAGTGCGTTTTCCAGGCTGTCAGAACCAGCATCCAGGGCCAGAAGAAACTCAAATCGATCGTCTGCTGATTTTCCCGATTTCGCTTGCTTTTCGCATTTGGCGATTGGCGCTTAACGATGATGCCTATGTGGCTTTTCGTCATACTTTCTGGACTTGTCGCCCCCCCCCCCAGCTCTGTATTGCTGCTGTATCCTGCTACCCTTGAACGTTTCGCAGTACTGCACTGCTCAGCCCAGTTAATTTTCATGATGAGCTAACGGGCACAAACAAGGGTTGGATTCGGTGCTGTTTTCAGAATTTGCCGCTATTTACACTCACTGCCCGCTCTTCGAAGCCCAAGCTAAATTTTGACAGAAATTTTCTCTCTGTGATAGGTTTGGCCAAGTTGCATTCCTAGGAGGGTTTTGTCCCTTTGAAAACGAACATTTGTTCCTGGATGTGGGAAAGTTGAGACTTTCTGGAAATGGGTGGACTCTGTTACTCGACATGGGTTAACTTGGCTACTTTTCACTGATTATTTTATCAGTGGACCTGACTAAGCGCCGAGTGGGAACTGAAATAAGGGTGAGGGTTAAAGGCTATGCCCCGTAGCCACTTATCATGAACATCTGCCTCAGTGCTCTCAAATACAGCTACAATCGATCATTTGTTTGATGATGTGCTGAAGATGGAAAAAATGAGTCACAGTCGTCACCAGCGCCAGAGCTCGTCATCGCAGTCAGTTTCATCAGGTCTCGCCCTGAATGTCCTTTGGATTTTCATCAAAATTTGATCTACTATGTGATCGGTTTTTGTTTGTTGGCCGTTATTTTTACCTTGGATACATGGCTCGTAGCGGGAAAGTTATAGGCGGTGAAGGGGGGATCTTACAAGGGAGGTGTTTCGAGTAGTGGAGCCGTTTTTTTTGAAACTGTTTGCTGCGTGTTGTAGAGGTTCATATGATGGGCTCAACAGTGTAGCTCATTTTATATCTGCGCGCTTATGGGAATGCCAAGAAAGGGCGAAAAAACTGCGACGTACTCGGCCAAGAAAAGCTCTTCTGCTTCTTGGACAAAAAAGTGGGGTTTTTTGAACAGGTTTTTCTCCTGCACAACGGTTCCGACTTATATGAACTCAAAAAAAATAAAAATTGCAGGAGTGCAAAATTTTGTCGCGTGGAGGATTTGCTATCGTGCCGTTACTAACTCTTTCTTGAACATTCGCAGAGCGCAGCGAGAATGAACCACACTCGTATAGTCTCCGCATGAACCTCTACAACAAGCAATAAACCATTTTAAAAATGGTCCCGCTACCCGCTCTGACCTTTGTGAGACAGCGAACTCCTGTCTATATCGTATTATATACGAAAATATATGACTGACTCACCATTCCCATTAAAAATGTTAAATTGCTCTAATCAGAGCTGAGAAGATGGAAAGGACCGATGCAGCAGTCGTTGAAGTTGCTGTTGATCCCTTGCCCGTTTGACGCCCGCTGGTCTATCGGTCTTACTTACCACTATGCGTTGGACAGCTAGACAGCCTTTTCGTCCAAGCTAGCTCTTTATAGCCCTTCTAAACTACTGCTCTTGTAGGTCTCGCAGTACTGCTTAGCTCAACACACCTGGTTTTTATGTGATTGCATTCTACGTTTCCGTTCTTAGCATTTGGCAATGTGTGTCCTTCAATGCTCGTTCTTCAGAACTAAGATCAAACTCTGGATAGAATTCCTCCCTCAGCGGCAAATTTAACAGAAAACTTGTCTTCAGGGGTTTTCTGCCCCCTTGAATACGATTGTAGCAAAAAGAAAAAGCTTAGCGCCAGCGCCACAGGCCAGTTTGGTGGCGGCCCCCGTAGCGCACATACCAGTTACTGTTCGCACCTGGCGATTGTGACATTCGTGTTCAGAAAGTGAAAGCATGCCTTGGGACGAGTTTTCAGCACATTGGTTGTTGTAGGGTGTTGTGGGGTGGGTGCGGGCGCTGGGCGATCTCGAGCCAAGTGGGGGTATTCGTGTTCTATGGGGTCAAACCACCCCGGAGACAGAATTCTAGCCAGATCTACTTCCAGGGAAGGATTTGAATCATTGCCCGTAACTCATTGTGAGTTCGAGTCAAAATTAGGCCTAATTTTTGAAGGGGAAGCGAGGTGTTAAAGGAAGAGAGTGCCCAAAATTATCGCAAGTATGATGAGTTATGGGGAAAAAGACGAGCCCGAGGTGGGAGCTAAATCCAGACCTCACGCCCGGACAAATGCGGGTTCTTTGACAGTTGATTTTTCTTGTTTTAGGGACGCTTCAAAAAGAGGGGGGGTCGTATTTGCTCGTTGTCAGGAGGGGGGGGTCTTCTTTCACTCCTGGTTCTCTGAGAGAGGTGACTTTTCATGGTTTTCTTGTTCCATGTGTACTTTACTGGGCCCAGCATGTCATCCCACTCATTTAGTCGATTTATTGCCATACCAGTAATGCCTTTACTAGTCTGAGGAACAGCGAGCTGAGCCGAATAAAAGGTATCCCGGATTTGGGAAGGACACCTATCCGGATGCCATGTTCCGCGCGTTTCACTTCCACACCGCGTGCTCGGCAGTAGCAGCGGCAGCAGTGTCGAGCAATCTGAGAGCGCGTGTAGTGCATTATTCATTTGTCGCCGCGATCCATACCCTCTTATTTTGATTGACTTTTTGTTCACGAACTCCCGTCGCATCATCCATGTCAATGATTTCTTTATTCGTTCTATCGCTATACTCTTAAAAATGCCAGAGTTTTCTTTTTCCGTTGGAATTTCACACGAGCTGTCTTCATTCATTAGGGTTTGTTCCATCAAAAGTCATACGGACATATTTGAATGGCTAAAGCACACTTGATAGAACTAGCAGTTACTCCCTAGGGTTATGACGTGGTCGCGGTGCCTTAGCCATTCTGTACTCGTGTGTGTTTCCGAAACGAGGCTAATATTGCATTTATGTGCAAGCTTATGTGCGATTTCGGGCCTGGCTAATGGGCTGGCAAAGGATTACGCGTTTCATAATCGTAGAGTGTATGGGTGCACTTCAGAATGTGCTCGTTTTTTTCTCCGAACTAGGTGTTTTAGTTTCCTTCAGTGGGATATCCCACCTATTTAGCCTGACCCTCAGATAGATGAACTAGTTTCTTTGGAAGTAATTCGACCTTGTCGTTTGCGGACTGAGGAGACTGAACGGCGTCGGCATTTTGTCTATGCTCAATCGAATCGGCCTTAAAGTGTTGCATACTAGCTTTAGTTTCCCCAGCCGTACACTTTTATCTGCGCCTACGTATCCTAAGGTTGTCAAAAGCGCTCCCTTTTTAACCTGCGATGGTGTGGATACCCCTAGGTTATCAGAAGTACATCCTCCTTAACGCCCCACGCTCGACCAATTCGTAGACGTCCTTCCTTGTTCGAATAGTCTCGCTGTCAGTCTCTGGTATTGTCTGACTTTCGCGGCTTTATAGGAAGTAACGAAATCGCTGCAGCCCTTATAAGTGGCAGTACTGACGCTAGCATCGTGATGTGTGAAATGGTGGTGTTAGTACATACGCCCCCTCCCTCGAAGGAAACTCTCGGTACGACTCCCTCCCCCCCCCCTTCCTCTCACCTACCTACTACTTTCCTACAAGCTTCCAGCTTCCTATCTGAAACTTCCCACATTTTCCAGTTTTTCGCCCAAAAGCTTCCGTCGAGCAAAGGGGTACCCTCGTACAACGACCAAATACGACCCCCTCATGTGTTTCCCACAATGATGCTATACCCTGTCCGTAGTTGTAGCGATTACCAGAACTTGAAGGCTATTTTCTGTCACGAGTTCAGTTTTTACACCATGTTTTTCGTTTTTTTTCGCTGTCAGATGGTACTAGCATTAGATGACTCCGGGAAATGAGTAGTGAGTTAGAGGTGGTAGAAAATCGCTTTTGTGGCATAAAACGAGCAGGTCCGAACAATTCGTGCAGTGAGTCTGCCAGGGGGTTCTTATGGTGTTCCATGATTTTTTGCCTCTTCTTTCCTGGACAGTCACTGAGCGGCTAACTGGGTTTGTAACTGAACGCTACTATCCACAATGTGCGATCGCGGATTTTATCTTTACTGTGTTGAACTATAAATACCCTTAGGTTACTAAAAGTACTTCCTCCTCAACCTGCGATAGTACAGGTGCCCCTGGGTTATAGCGCTCTTTTCCTATCCTGCGCTGTTATAGATACCCCTGGGTATCAATGACGCTTGCTTCTTAAAAGAATAAATGCCATTTTGCCGCGGATCAATTCGTATGAAAAACACTTGCATCGTTGCTATCAGTCATCAGCGTGGGGAGACGGCTATCAACATTTGGATTCAATCTCACTCCGTCCGCCTTAGCACACGAGGCGCCGTATCCCAGTGCTATCGTGCTCGTCATTTGTGCAGCTGGATATCCGTTCTCTCTATTTTCATAGTAGTAGTACTGTGGCACTACTGTGGCACGGTTCCTTTCGAAGACCTTAGTGTCTTCGAGGTTCAACTCGAGCAGGGGAAAGTACTTGGCTACGGTAGTATTTGGCTCTTACTTCTCAGTCCTCCCTGGATGTTACATGAACTCCTCCACTCTGTCTTTATTTCTTTAACCTAACTTTACTGGAGAGTTTCTGGGTTGACAGAGTACAATGGTTCTTATAAGGTAGGGGCTAAAGGAGCCATTTGTGTTTTGGAGTAGTTATCCCGTTGCACGCGTCTTCCCTCCTTTTTAATGAGTTTTCACTCATGTGTGGCACTTTGTTGTTACCGGTTCCAAATTCTGAATACCGAAAATAAAATGCTTCGTATGAAATAGGAACTAACTCACTTCAAAATCTGGACTATATTTCCCTCAAAGCTTGCCGCGAATAATGATTTGGCCACGAAAATTACTTATCATTTTTTGGAGAAACATCAAGTCCGCTCTTTACGGGTGGATCAAACTCCCACCACGGACAAATTTTGAGCAAAATTAAAAGTTTAACAAATTCTTTGGCAGTCAGTCCAGGAAAGGGTGATTAGTTGCTCAAGTCAGTACTCACCTCAGTTTTACGGAAAAAAACGAGAAAAACGGATTTCGCGTTTTTTTTTCGTTGGGTAAGGGCGGGTGACACGGTAAAATCGACAATCAGACAAAAGTTCTCTTGACTCTCAGTGGAAGTCAAAAGGTTTTTTTTGAAACTTGAAAGGTGTTTTTGTATGCAGCGCGACGAACCGTCTCTGGCCGTATGTGGGAGGGGTTCTATAAAAAAAAGTTGGTACAAACGCGCCACAAAAAAATAGATGAAAAAATTTGGCGTCCTTTCGCTGATTTTCGAACACTTTAGGCAATTCTCCACCTAGTGCGTCAGAGTTTCCTGAAGTTTTACGTTTTTACTGCGTGAGGCATCGCTAAAAAATCAAGAGCAACCTTCGGTTACTGAATTCACAGTTCTTTATCGAAATGTTCGTCTTGCTTTGAAAGTTTTCAGCATCATCGCTTTAGATGCCGTTTGTCTTCCCCTGGTTGCCCCGTTCTCGTTCTCTGCGTTTAGAACCAAGCCCTAGGTTCTCGCAGGTGGATCTTTTTAATCTTCCTAACGGAGGAAGCTATGTACTTTCCAGTACTCCAGTAAAATAGTTCCAGTTTTATTTCTCTCAGTTATTTTTATTCGCCCTATGCTTCTTGTGCAGTTTTTCCGGGAGTTTTCCTTTCGATTGAAAAATTTTCCCCTCCTTTTTTACAATAGATAAGTATCTTTGGAAAATCACGGAGATCGGATTTCTTCCGAGGACAAACCCCTCATACGCATATTGTGGATAGTGACGATCACGATCCTATAGTCACTAAGTGACCCACCAGGGGAGAAAAAAAGGCAAAAAAAACTTGCTTTATGCCACAAAGCCGATATCCTGCCGCTTCTGACTCAGTAATCGTTTCTTCACGTCCACCAGTGCTGACACCATTTGGCAGGAAAAAAAACGAAAACATGTTGTAAAACTGAGCTCGTGACAGAAAATAGCCTTTCAGTTTCGGTGGGCGGGACAACAAGGGAGGCGTCAGAACTGTCACTTACGCAGCGCTCTTTTCTCTTGCTGTAAAGCTCCAAAATGGGTAATCTTAGTGGCTAGTACCAGAATACTTGGAATAGTAAGAACGCTTTGAATTGGTTGAGCGCGGGACTGACTTTAAGCATATCCTTTAGAGTAACTTAAACCTTTTTCCACCATTTTCATTGTCATTTTTCGGGCCATTTGATTTAAAGAGCTTGAGGTCAGGGTCAACATTACCAACAGAATCATCTAAAGCTTTAGATGGAATTTGCACTGACTTTTTTTCCCTGCTCCACCTTTCCTCAACAATGGAGTTTGCAATCATTTTTTTTCACCGATGGCAATCCAAATGTACTCTGCTAATCGTTTGGTTTTTGCACCAATGGAATGAACGAGACAATTGCATTTGACTGCATACGAGACCATAGTACCGCCTGCGCATGCTAATTTTGACTAATTAAAAATCGAAGACGGTCATTTCTTCCTCTGCCCTGCATAACCTATATGTATCATATGAGGCAACATCTGAAGAATTCCTCGTCGTTCTCCCTCCTCCGCATTCCATCCATCGCGTGCTGGTTGGCGCAATTTTTTTTCACTCGCCAGATTCTTTCCCCGATCTTGTGCGCTCTTCATCTTGCTCCGTCTTCTTCGACGTCAATCTTTCAGCGATGGTTTTTTGGGTGTTTCGGGGTGTATTTTGACGTTAGGCGAAAGAGAAGACGTGAGTTATGTGGGCGAGGGACTATGAGTTGAGCGATAGCGATGGCTGTTTCAAATATTTATATGGGACGAATCGCAACATTCTACCCCCAATGATCTATGATGGTGCACAACCGTTCCCAATGCTGCTGGAGGGAACTCGTGGCGATCGTTTCGACGGCTCCATCCGGAGCCATTAAGGCGGCGGAACTCTAAGATAAGCACTCCATCTTTTTCAAGTTCTATAATGCGCTTGTTGACAAGTTTTCAATAAAACTCGCTATGTGAGCCCGAGAAGCCACTGGAGGACTGGAGGCCAGCGGCTAACTTGGAACTCAAGCGCAGCTCCTCCTCCTCTTCCTGCTACCGCTCTCTTATTTCAAGGTCTTGTTTTCGGAAGTTGTCCAGTGAGGAGCACAATGGAATGAGGCTTAGAGCAGAGCAGTTCGCTGGCTCATAGAACACATTCATTTCTTGTCGTATCTCATTTTCCGAAAATGCGTCGATAATTGCCGTCATCAGCACTAAAAGTCATCTCTTCGTCTCTTCGAAAGCGCGCTTTTTTTCCCCTGGTTCCTTCGTCGATTAGTGTTGTGAACTATGTATTCGCTTTTCCACCGTTGCGTTCACTTTGCTAGTATTTTTCGTGATGCAAGCGGCGCAGTTCAGCGACGGGGGGGGGGGCATTTTGCACTTTCACTGCTTCACTACTTCCGGTTTACAAGTCTCACTCTGGTGAAACCTGTGAATTCTTGTGAAGCCGGAGCAACCTCGTCGAGCCACCATTGCTTAGGTATTTCATAGCTTTACGAAGTTGACTGTTGAAGCTACTCTTTACAAGAGTTAACAAGTATTCTCCATCCAAAAACCACGGCTAATACCTTTCGTGGCTTCACAAGATTTCACAGGTGTCCACTTGATGGCTCGACACGTCGATGGTAAGTAGCGAAAGTGCAAAATGCCCCCCCCTCCCACGTTGCCGCCGAACTACGCCATGCAAGCTTTCGTTGATGTAAAAGAGTTAATTATTCAGAGAACGCGTAATGTTAGAGAAACTTCGACGTAAATTACATAATCGCGACGACAGACTACGTCGTCAGACGATCTGTGAAGAAGTTGTCGCCGAAAGTCGAGTTTCAAAGGCTACTGAACCAACATCACATACGAATGATCAAGTTGATGCTGTTAGACAATTTAGTTTTTCTTCCATTTTTATCAGATTATGTATTTTTGCTTCAATTTTTCGCGTTATTTTGAAATGAGAGATTCATTTCCATCCAGAAATGTGTCAACGTCCGGAATTCTAGCCCGCGTCAGGGGGACGAGCTCGGTATCCTTGTTACCAGTAGGGCATGTAAGAGGGTTATGTTGAACCCAGAATGCAATGGCTACCCTTCTTACTTAGTTGAGCTTGTTCCAGAACCCATTAGTAGTTATGCTGTAGTAAGAAACTCATTCGGTAGGCCTCCCATCTCCATCTTTGGCGGACCACATCCCTTCCAGCATAAAAGGAGCTTCACCTACCACATCGAAGAAGAACTTGTCTCGGGGATTTGTAGAAGGGTAGGGAAGCGAGGGACTGGGGGGGGGATTAATGAGTAGGCACTGCATATCTGTATTCTTACATTTCCCACACTCATCGGATAATGCAAACACTTTTCAACAGGGTGGTCCTCTGGACCGAGCGGCTCAACTAGGACCCATTTCGTGGAAGCGATCGTAATTACGCCGCCCTATAAAGGCTTTTCCAGATTCCCGTTTTTACCTAAGAATAAGGCACGTAGATTCTCACAAGAGTGCTGGGTTATGCGCAAAAGTCAGACTCCAGGTGGACACGAACCCGCATCTCTCTGTCCGGGCGACTGCGCCATCCATTACGCCACCGAGGTCACCCTAACCCTAGGGCAGATGGCCCTTAGTACGCTACCGCCTGTCTGAGTGCAGTACACCCTTTTTAGTAGCTAGACGCGTTTTACAGCTGTGTCAAACATACAATGCGATGGTTACCCTTCTTACTCATTTAAACTTGTACCAGAACCCATTAGTAGTTATGCTATAGGAAGAAAGTTGCCAGAGTCATACCGAACAGGTCTTCTTGACAATAGCGCTACCTGTGGGCATTTGACGGTATGAATGGGGCAATTACTGAACCTGGAGTCAACAGTGTTTAAACTACTGACGATGACAATCCAGTCAAAACTGCCATAACAGGGAGGCATCGAAGTTTACAACTCTGCCGAAGTTTTACAAAGAGGAGTGTTCTGCAGTAGAAATGAAGAGTTATTTGTGCATAAGTAGTGTACAGTTAATCAGTTAAATTAGTCTGACCTGCTCCACAATCGGGGCATTTCTCAGATAAAGATCAAGAAAAAAAATCCAAGGCAAGTTTTTGAGTGTATGGGTAGGTTTTGGCGTACTCTACTTTTTTGAGGGGTTTCTTTACTTCTTTTACTATGTCCAAGGGATTATGTGCGAGTGATAAACTAGATGTGTAGGTACTTGAGCTCCCAGTTTCTGAGCGCCACCCGAAGAGTTAGAAAGGCCTTCCTGTTAATTTTGAAATTAGATTCGAATTTCAATCAGCTGAATTCGATTTCATTCAGATCATCGATCGACGACACTCTCCTGAAGGCCGTTGGAAAGGTGTTGTGTTCGGGCGCAAGGGCAATTCACGCAGTGGTCATTTTCAGTCGTCAGCGGTGAAAATTATTGAAAAACCCGAGTCAGGTATAAATATTTATTCATTCATGATGATTATGAATATTTCTACGTCAAGTACTTTTTGTTGATTAACTTTGCCTGATGATAAGATCTTCTCCAGTAAATGCCAACGAGTCGTCTTTTGCCTAGTATACATTTACTCATTTACAGAGTTACTAATTTGGCTTTTTTTGTTGGCTTTGGAAATTTCAAGTTCCTTGACAGGACCCCTGACAGAACTTTGACAATTTGCATGTTTGCATGCCCCTGTATGTAGAATCGCCGTCTCAACTGATCGGCAGTAGGGAAAAATCATGCTTAAGCTAAGTAATACTATGTAGTACTTTAATATTGATAAGAACTAATTCAAAGTAACGACACTGTGCTCATGCGCTTGTGAATTGAATCTCTAAGGACGTTCTGGTTGGAAGAATAGTTTAAGATCCTCACCTGACAATTTCGTTGGTGCAGGATTAGCACCTATGCTGATTTACCCGGAACAGAGTCGCTGGCTACGCTGCTAGCGGACTCCCACTCTGGGTCACGCCCTTTTGGGGATGGCCCAACGTGTATTCTACCTCCATTAGCATCGCCGGTAGCCTTTGAATGCTAGTCCTCTTGCAAGTAGCAGGCGAGCCCACCCGTGTACAGTCAGTAGTGTTGACCCCCGCGAGCATGCCAACGAATCAGCCTTCCTCGGATTGAATAAGGTTTGTTAGGCGAGCAGGATTGGAGCTCTGCACTTGTGCAAATTGCGTAACAGGTGTCATTCAGCCAACCTGCACCACCTCTTGCACTGCTACTGCCGACTAGCTTTCCATGACCTTTGACTAGTTTGGGAGGAAGTGGAGGGCAGAGTGAAAGGTTACCGGTGTAGCAAGGGAGTGTCTATTGGCTCAGTCAGTGCAGGATCTGACTGCTATAAATATGTCCTCTAGATAACATTTTCCGTTTTTTGTAGCTCCACAAGAACAACTCTGCCTGACTTTTTAGCCCACTTTTACTCCCTTTTTCTTTGCTTGTTACGTTCTTTCGGCGGACATCAATTGTGAAATGTTCTTTCGAACACTACAGCTGACTCGTACAACTCGTGATGGCAGCGGACAATGTTCCCTGATGAATGATGATGGACATTGTGGTAGTAGCGAGAAGCGACAAGCCGTATCGTTTTAATATCGCCGCAAAGAAATTGGAGATGGTACGTACGGATGATGATTTGCCAGCGGGTCGTTTGAACGATCTGTTAGCAGATTGCTCATCCGATGCGACAATGCCCTAAGCCCATATATCATTGACGCGCTTCGCCTGACACTTAGCGCGCAGTCCCTCTCGTCTGTACCTCCGCCTACTCTCCACCACGACAATGACTACTCTCCATGTCTGTCTTCATTCGCACACACACATACCGTACGCGATAACCTTGAATCGTACCAAGTCTGCTGTGATCCGCCTTCTTTCACTATCAGACGGCTTTTCTTTCTTCACTTCTTCGTGTGGTTTTTCAAAAAATAAAAACAGATGCGGTCATCCAGATGGTAGCGCGATACCATTTGAACCATGAGTTTGTACCCATTTGTTTTCTTGCGGTAGCGCGTATGATTGATTACCCAAAGTTTCCACGCGCGATCTTATCAACATGACCACAGCTGCCATGGTTTGAAAACCGTACTGGTTTGGCTGTATTCGTCTTACCTTTCAACATATATTGATTTACAAGTCAAATTGAACGCCCTAATCTCCACGCCTTAGAAGTAGTGCTCGTGCACTGATCCTTTTTTCCCTTTCGGGCGGGACCTATTTGATGGAATTGGGTTAATTCTTCTTAGTAGTTTTTGAACTGGGACTACAATCGATTAACCCAAGTGGGACGTATTCTAACCAGTATCTGGGCGTCTGAACAGGTTCACAGGGAAGTGCTTTGATGTGCATGTTGTTTTATTTCAATTGCTTCAAAATTAATGGGCCCTGAGTATACGAACTTTTCCTTGGTTTCAAGAAATATTTGGGCCAAACCAAGGTGCGATCACACCTTTGGCGCTGTGATATTGTTGCCAATAGCGGCTTATTTCGGGGAATTAGTATTTTACATTGATAGATTCTTTAGCCGACATCTAGACCAAAGCGCTACGGGTTCCAAAAAATGTCAGTAGATATCTGGTCGACACCCTGTCACGCGTCAGGGCGGGGGATACTTTTCTCGAATTTGACCCTATCCCCCCATCAACTTGGAAACTTTCCATCAATGGGAATCCGGATCAAAATCAGAAGTTTTTACGCCGACCGCTGTCAAGCTAGCCAAATAAGACCACCTACCGCTCTCCCTCGCGAAGCGCTGTGGAATCCTCAGCGCTCGGGGGCGTAGGCTGGATTCTGGATTAATGAGTTTTTCTGCAGTTACTAATAAGCTGAGTTCGGACTAAGTAATGCTGTTGTTGATGTGGTTGTTGTTGCCTAGCGTTGCGTTATTTTTCCTGGATAGGGCTCATTCTGTTGAGGTCTAATTGTGTTCAAATTTATTAATACGCATATTTATGG
>MU966654.1:0-12999 GCA_036418165.1 Cooperia oncophora
AAGAGGGATAGAATTTGGAAATTCAAGAAGACCTCTTCCAAAGGATTCATGGGGACACACTGCAAGAGCAGTGTCGCGTACGCGGTATTCATGCCAGGACCTTGTTGGGTGGCGTGGAAGTGCTACAGCGGGTCGGGTCAACTGGCTAGGGAAAACTTGTTTTGTGGGAGTCGACGAAACGACGGTCTCCCGAAGTCCACCCAATTCCCCACATTCTCAGACAAAACCAGAAAAGCGTGAGGCTGGACGACTGGGAAAGAAGGCTATCAAGCCCGCTACCTTGGGAATCGGCGCTATCTACGCTCTGAGTTGGTGTCCAGAACAGCGCAATGGCCTATAAGGCACTGAAGAGATTCGATCTACAGGAGTGGAATGTATTTTCTATGATGAAATTCATACGGATTATAGCGCGTATTTTCTGATCTCTCACCAAGGGAGCCATGGCCCATCCTCACTGGAAGTGATAGTATCGGAAGGACCGGTTTTCTTAGTTTGTTATTCAACAAATGACAGAAAGGGCACATTAGCCAAGAGAGAACTGAATCACGATTCCAAAATGTTTATTGTATTGATGAAAATACCGTTGGATATGGATCAGCTCCAATCGATATTTCAGTTTTGAACTTGCAGACATTTCGATGGTGTGTTCGTTCGTATGGAGGGACCATCACTGGAGTCAACCAGCTCTCAGCACTTCCTTGCCGTAGGTTGTTCTCCTTCTGCATAGTGTCCTTGCCAGCTTGATTGCCTTTATTAGGCCCTGTCAATCACTCCCTCGGCAGTCAGCTCATTGACGACGTTGTCAATCTCACCTCGATGGATGTGGAGAGTCATCAACAGAATTCATGAGTTCGCCGACTATGTTGAGCACATCTACCTCGATATGGAGGAGCTACCGGTAGGTCGACTTCTTTTCAAAAATGCCCCTAGGAAAAGCTTTTTCCCCCTCATTGAAATGTATTGGATAAGATAAGATAAGCCAAATTTACAGTCGTCAGAGGACCCCTACGCTGTGAGTCATCTCGATCCGCTCATGCCGTCCGATTCGATTCCATTAGAAGATACGATCAGTGGATCAGTAGATAAGTAAGCAGCCGTGCCAGATGAGCACTGACCGTGAGAGGATAAAGTTATTATAATAATTGTGATGTGATATTTTCAGAATGATAAGCAGCGGAGTCCCAGCTGAGAAGATCGTTGTTGGACTGACCAGCGGAGGACGAGCGTACAGAGTAAGTGTCAGTTCACTCAAATACCATACCGGGGAGGAAAATAAGCTGGAATCCTCTTTCTTACTGGTTTGTTCCTTTGAAAGCGACAAATATCACGCTGGCCGAGTATTGGGCGATGAGGCTGGTTGTTTGGACTGTACCTCGAGCACGAAAACGCTTGATGCTGGCGCTACAGGCCCCTAAGAGGATATGTGGAGCCGTCTCCTGTGGGGGCGTCGAGTGCTTTCCAGGAGTTTTCGCACCAGACTTTCGCGATGTTCGTGTTCACAGGGTCAAACTACCAGCGTGTACAAGTTTGTGGGCAGAAGTAGCACCTGACGAAGACGTCCAATCAAAATTTTGCCTAAATTCGAAACGTGAGGCAGCAAAGGGTAAACAAAACCTAAATAAGAGGCACTTTTAAACTCAAACGGATTCCTCCATTACACACTGCCAAAATCGTGCCAAGAGGTCTAGTAATGTCGAGACCCTGCTCCCCTAAGGTCAATTAAATTTTAGCAGATCACTATTGAGAGGAATCGCTCCCCAGATTGACATTTCCCCGAGTTCGTAGAGATGAGAGATTTGATTTACTCGTAAGGGTGGTGACCTACGAACGTAGTACACGTTATTGTGACTTTTCACTACTCTGCACCCTGAATCCGCTTATTCCTTGCTACCCAGCTGTGCTTTAAATGCTAGGTACCAAGAGCGATTTTGCATTTTTTTTTATTTTTAGAGGGGCTAGTATTTGATATGTTCCGGAAAGTCTTCAATTTTCGTAGCCCTACGGCAACGCTGTATCGATTGAATTACAGTTTAATTCATTTATTTTTTGACAAGTTTTAAGGTTTTGATACGGCAGTCTGTTGGCGGTGAGATCCAAATATCAGACTGAAGATTTTGTTGTTTTCATCGAGTGGATCGATTCTATCCTACTCTATATAATCCGCTAAGTATGTCTGTAAGTGTGTGTGTGTGTATGTTTGTGTGTGCGTCTGTCTGTGTGTCACGAAATTCATAGCGCCGGTCCCAGTAACAGTGAGACATTGATTTCAAGAAGTGATGTAGGCGGTGTGACGGGAACACAATTGGTGGGTGACAGGAAGTGATATCAGCTGATAAGATACGATAAGAGGCGTTAGAAGGGGAGGTCACCATATTCATAACGCGGGTGACAGCAGCAGTGGGACGTTGGTTCCGAGCAGTGAAATAGGGGGTGGGACGAAAACATTATTGGTAGGTGACAGGATGTGATATCAGCTGATAAGATCTGATAATGGGCATTAGAAGGGAAGGACTACCAAATTCACAGTGCGGCTCGCAGGAACAGTGGGTCCTTGGATCCGAGAGGTGATATAGGGTGTGGGACGGGAACATCATTGGCGGGCGACAGAAAGTGATAACAGTTGATAAGATACGATAAGCAGCCTCGGAACGGAAGGGTCATCAAATTCGTATCGCAGGTTACAGCAACAGTGGGGACCTCAGATACGTGAGGTGATATAGGGTGTGGGACGGGAACATATTGGCGGGTGACAGAAAGTGATAACAGTAGATAAGATACGATAAGCGGCTTCGGAAGGGAAGGGTCATCAAATTCGTAACGCAGGTTACAGCAACAGTGGGAACTCGGATCCGAGAGGCGATACAGGGTGATATGATAGTGATACGGGACGGGAATATTATTGGCGGGTACGGAAGTGATAGGAGCTAAAAGTGACAAGGTAACATGGGAAATCCGCTTCACCGCTCACAACAACAATGCGATCGATATGACTCAAGTATAACGATCTCAATGATTCCAAGAACTCATTCCTCGCTGCACAGTAATGTACGACCGCTAAGCCAGCTCTATTCCAAATGCATGGGGTTTGTTTACAGAGATGTTATGAACAGCATCAATTCACTTAATCACGCTTACCACAATTATCTTCCATCAACAACCTTAGTGAGGGCCATTTAACGCGTTCCACTGCTGAATGCGGGAGTGCATTCCAAAGCAAGACGCTTTAAGGCGACAGAATGCTGTTGTGTGTGGAGCGTGCGTCAAGGTGAGCGGGGCCAGCCTCAAAAATTCTTCAAGCGATTCCAGAGCACTCCAGGCACTTCGGACCTCTATGTTTACGGCGCCGGCTTTGGCGGGGTGTGGCTCCGTCGCGCCCACCTAACATTCGTGCATTCGTACGATCAAATGCTCGACTAATACCCGGCTTTTCTCTCATCTGTCCACTTGATCAACGCTCCTTACCACCACTCCATACACCGTAATAGTGTTGAAAGGAGCAGGTATGATGCTATTGGTCAAGACCTTCTCAGTAAAAAGAAGAGCGCTGATACTAGGCGGCTAATGAAATGTGTGGCGAGGTAAGCGCCCTGCTAGGCGACTATCTATGGAGGTGCGCCGGAGTCAGCGCGTGCGAGCCGGCTGGTCATGATATATTTGGTGGTGAGGTGCTCCCCTCATTTTTCAACGAAGCACGTTGCAGAGTGAGAGGATTGTGTTAGCGCGGAGCACCACTTCCCTGGCACACAAGCGGGGTCATAAAATTAAGAATCAACTTCCGCCAAGGCCAACAAAGGCTTCCGCTCCAGAGTCAAGCATCACTTGACGAATCCTTAGCGGGGGTCGGTCGGAGTTGTCACGCTGAATAAAGAGGAAGGAGAGTACCGAGTAGCCATTAGTCAACAAAGCTGCGCCAGAGTGAAGGCGAGACAGGGGTTGTGAGAGGAACTAATTAGGTGGTCTTGTGGATGACAATCTAGGAAAACTAGCGGAAGCAGGAAACTTGTTATCCTATACTCTTTGGGGTCTAATTAAAACTGTAACAGGAAATATAAGATTAAGAAGCGCTAACCTAGTGGGTCCTATTTTTGCAGGAACCACTCCTCCCAAAAATTATGAGTGAAAGAAGCAATGTCTTTCAAAAAGCAGACGATAGCTTCCTCGTTGTAGGGGAAAAACCTCAACGGGTTTTTCTTGAATAATGGACTTCCATAAACGATCGCGAACTGTTTTGAAAGGGGACCTTCTACTTTTCAGCCCGATTTTTGCTTCCCTGGGTCTTATGCTCTAAAAATTATGGGAGATGGGCAAGAGAATCGTAAGGGAACAAGAGGATGCCGTTCCGCCGCGATCGATAGCACGCGCGTTTTCTTTAACTCGTGTTAACCTGTCGATTGGAGCACCGGACTTCATGTAGACTCCATCGTCGTAGACATTCATGATTATTTTCGGTTCTGAGTGCCTGGTTGTCTATCTATTAGGTTGGCGGGAAAGTTCTGTCACATTTTTTCAAACAAGGCTTTCTTTTTATAGAGAGGCGTACAAGATCAAAATTATACAGCAATGTCATTGCGGAATCCCTGCCAGTTTTTCGAGCACTTTCGTGGATGCCATCGCTTCACAATGGAGGCTGGCACGACGCAATGTTGGACATCATCTCAACTTTGACTTGGGCTCAAGTCGTGGAGGTTTTCTCGGCTGTGCAACGGTTGAATACAGGAGTTGACTAGCAGCCAGAAAGAGCAATGTCTGGACTACATCATTGCAAGGGGAGAGCCATCCAGCTCCATTGCATGAAGTACGGCTCGAACTTCTTTTGACGGGGTGTGCTGCACCAGCACGTTGAAGACGGACTGTGCCGATGGATTTTGCCCTCTGCTTGACGATTCGCTTCAGATCTCGTAGCTGCCTTGCGTACGGATTAACCGAGGAGACAGCTTCTTTATAGTTAGTTGAGATCACAGTACTCCCAAACATCTTCACTTCGCCATTCGCACCGTAGCCTCCCGCTCTGAAGAGCCAGCGTCGTGGAAGATTGTCAGATGACTGTAGACATTGTCCATGTGCAGCTCCGTTATTTCGGCGTCGACAGCTGTCATGCTGGCGCCAGGGCGGTAGAAGAAAGAGTTTGAGGAAGCACTTGGAGGGGTCGGTGCCAAAGGTAGCGGATAACATTCTTGTTCATATTGCACGATAAGGAGAGGCAGGAGTCAAGCCAGTGATACCAATAGAAAGACCATTCTTTGATGTATAAGTGCTCATATTACCGGTTAACGCTTTTCAGAAAATTAGCAAATATTTTGGGTTCAAAAATATATGACAGAACTTTCCCGCCAACCTAATAACTTGGCCATCGGCATTTGCCGGCGCGGAGACGACGACGCCACTAGGCGCTGCGAATTACAATTCTTCTGTCCATACGCCGCGGAGACAAGCGCACCCCCTGAGACTATGTTTAGTAACTCTCGGGTAGGGCTTCCAAGAGCTTGCGGATCGCTCTTGTCTTTTTTCAAGATGTACGTTGTCTCAGAAGGAAGCTATAACCTTTCGTAAAGCTTCAAGGTACCAGCTAATGAAATAGCGCGCAGAGCAGCTAAAAGCAAAAACAACTCTAGCTGTGTTACTTTGAATTTCTGGCATTGCTATTCCATTCTCTTCTCGTTTAGGAATCATGGGCGCGGGTTGTATTGATATCCATTTTTCAGGGAGCTCGTGCTTACGAGCCAACTTTCCTCATTGTGATACTTGAACTATGTTCCATTCCTCCGTGGGAGGTTAGTTTCTACCAAACGCGCCTGATACAGATTAATGGCTTATGCGTCAAGCTGGACTCGATAACTCATCTTATAAGCTAAATTGCATCCGAGAAGCACAACTATTCTGATTGGAAGTAAA
Organism: Cooperia oncophora; assembly: GCA_036418165.1. Classification (NCBI taxonomy): domain Eukaryota; kingdom Metazoa; phylum Nematoda; class Chromadorea; order Rhabditida; family Trichostrongylidae; genus Cooperia; species Cooperia oncophora. The sequence goes on from MU966654.1 coordinate 5,893, forward strand.
TGCCTGGCATCTACACTTTCATCATTCGAGAGTGAACCATGAGGTATCATAATAAGAACGTATCATGCTGATGCCACTAGTTAATTGTAGCGCTTAGAATAACAGCATACTTCATTTGCATTTGCTTGGCATCGTATTGCTCCGTGTTGATGCCATGGCATAGCGCAACGTAATTTGTTACACAACTATGACCGTGATGAAGGGCTATTTATCAAACGTGCAGTACAGACAGGGCAAAAAAACATTTCGCAACCTGAGATCCGGAGGGGGGTGTTTTGAGTTTAGGAAAAGTATGTTCTTGGTCTTTGCGCTCTTCCCTCTCCCCCACATTCTATTACGGGCTTTTTTTCGCATTGGAGAAAACGTTCAGGAATATGTTGAGAGAGTCTGGAAAGATGGCAGGTAGGACGGGGAAAGTGGAAAGGGAGTGTCGTACGAGTGGAGAAAATTTTGAGGCGAGGGTCGTATTTTAGAGAAATTTCCCCCAACGGCAGCACATGCCATGAGTACAAAGCCCTCGAAGTCCAAGAAAATCGCGAAGCGAGAAATTGAAAGCAGATATGATTTTATCATTTACTATTCCACTATTCAGTGGTAAAGCATATTAAAAAGAGCCAAACAGTAATCTACATTCAGTAAATTACGAGGAGGAAAGTGAGAAGCTGCGAACATAAAATAGGAGCCATTGAGGTGCGTGCCTTAGGTGGTTTTGGACTCAGCATTGCTTTGTAGCGCTACTGTAGCACAAGTACTGTTTTTCTCAGGACACGTCATTGGTTGGGGATTTTGTTCGATCACAAGAATGCTGAGTTATGGGCAAAAGTCGGACCACGGACGGGATTCGAACCCGCATCTTCTGCTTACCGGGCAGTTGCGTTCCCTATTACGCTACCGAGGCCACTTTTGACCACTCAGCTCAATGGCTATTTGTGCCCATAGCCTTACAGCACTCACACGTTCAACGTGATTTTTTCGAGTCCATACGACCCCGCGACCCGACAGGCTTTCTTGGGGTTGGGGGAGGAAGGGTATATATTACACATGAAAAGAAATAGGGTCAGAAAAGAAATAAGACCCTCGCCTTTCCCAAGCGACCAAATACGACCCCCCTGTTGGGAATCCCACAACGATGTGCGCTTGTTTATTCCTTTATTTTCTTGCTAGCTAACTGCGTGTCACTGAACTGGGTAACATTATACATCTTTTTCACTCCGCAATAAACACCAGTTCTTTTTCGCAAACGCAGGTTTTTTTTTTACTGATTTAGACACCCTTTGAAGCAGACATGCTCTAAAATTCCCTGCTGACAGAAGTGTTTATTTATACCGATTGCAAGCTTCAAGTCTGAACATGCGATTTATACAGAACTGTCTTGCACTCAGACGACACGACAGACGCTGTTAGCCCAAAATCGCGTGAGAATTCCTAAAAGTGCGTGACTCTCTTCCCATGAGACAGGTGGCAAATTGGCCCTGAATTGGTCACTTACTGCATGAATTATGTATTATAGTTTAGCTAATCTTACGACGCAGTGTTGGAGGAAAAATATTATGAAAACATGTTCATCTATGCAAGGGATAGGTTCGCTCGAATCGGATTCCGCTCGGATCAAGACTTCTGAAGGGAATTCCGCAAATGTGTGCATCTGGTTGCTTGAGGCTAATGCCCGTTGGCTCCAAAGAATTTCGGCAGCCCCAGCCCATTTGTAAATTGCCTAAGTCACCAAATCCGCCAAAAACTTGTATATAGGGGTAGTTTAACATCCTGATTAAGAATATGACATTCACTTTTGTCGCTGGCGTCAAGAGAGGACACTAGGATCACCTCCTAGGCTCAGCCTTAGCAGAGCGCAGATAATCGTAGTGTCATCCATTAGCGCCAGCGACAAGAGCGAATGACATATTCTTAATCAGGATGTTAAACTACCCCTATATACAATTTTTAGCAGATTTGGTGACTTAGGCAATTTAAAAATGAGCTCGGTGCCGAAATTCTTGGAGTCCAAACGGCATTAGCCGTTCTTAAGCATGAGAAATACTACCGGTGTCGGCTGACTAACTAGGGAGAAACCAAATGAAATAAAAAACTGACCAGAACAAAGTTCGCCTTCCAGCCTTCTTGCAATTAATAATGAGCAGCGAATGAGTGCAAGTTGTTCAGGATTAGCTGCAAGATGTGAAGGCTACGATTCAGTGATGAGCCTGGGAGATAAAACAAAAATGACGGGCGATACTGGGCAGCACGGTCTTATCCAGCGACACGAGAAACTTGTATTGCTACTAGGCGCGTCATGGCTAACAATAAACTTGTGTGCCGTTGCTTAGCGCACTTTTCGAGCCGCTATAGGCGCCTGCTTTTCAGGGTGGAAGGTCAGCTTGCCCAGTAACGGTCGGACAGGCACTGAGTGGGGGGCAAAATTTCGATGACGTAGGCTCAAAGATGCCGTTCTCGCTAGACTTTAAATGAGCAGATCTTGGAACGATTGAAGATTCTCCTCAGATCGTCCTCATTCCCTCAACGACAGGACATATAAAATAGCTGCTGAAGGCGGCTATTACCCGTGCTAAGTACTCCTAATCGTGGCTATAGCTGTGGTGTAGTAGCGAGTGGCTTTGGCCACTGAACCTTTGACCCGTAGTTCAATTGCTGGTACAGTTCTTGCTCGCTGCGGATTTTTGTACTCAGAAGCAATTTCGGGCGTGAAGCTGCTTTGTGTGTGAAATAATTGAATCAAATGACAAGAATGAATTGGCAAGAAATGAGGCTAACTGGATAAACGTTGAACGACGTGGTACGCACATTCCCGAGTAGCCTTACTCCCACACTTCATACTGGACCTGGGTAGGCATCCCCTGGAAACCCTTTATCCTCCCCTGGTAAATATTAAGGAAAGTCAAGATTCTCTTCAGTGGTCCATGGGACGCGCAGTCTCGACTGCAGCGGGCCAAAAGGACCTTTCCATTGATGATGCCTGCCATCTGGTTTCTATAACAGTTAGCTGAAAAGGCTGATCTAGCCACGCTCCACTTTGACGCCCCTTGCCTATCGCTTGGAGGGATCATGACTATTACTTGTCCACATGCGCCCAGGAGCAATGACAACTGATGGGGAAGGAAATGATACAGTTCGGCGACGAAGGGGGGGAGGCATTTTGTACTTCCGCTGCTCCACCAGATCCGATTTACATTTCTTTTTTCTGTTGATACCTGTGAACTTTTGTGAGCCTGGATCAGGTTCGTAGAGCCACCACTTAAACTGTTACGCCTTTCGTAAGCCCAACTCGCCAAGTAACGCTCTCAGATGCGCGTCGCGACACGTCCCGATGGGAGTACTGAAAAGTCGCACACAATGCCACTCACCGTCGCCGAATTCCTCCAGCGAAACTTATGGACAGGTTATTCAGTCGAACCAGTGCCAACCTGACCTACAAACATGCTCTTAGCGTACGTCATCCAGAACCTACCACACATCGGCGATATCGCCAACTGCAACGACAGCGAGTTCGCGTCAGACTCCTGCACGACATTTGCACTTATCGCCGTCTCTCGTACTAATTTCGTCTGAAAACACATCAAAATATAAAAAAGGAGAACCAAAGCACTCTAGCATCGCGCGCACAGCTTCACATACATTTTTCTGTTACAGGGACCCCTCACCACTGGACTGCACAGACGCTCCGCGTGGCACCGTGATCGAGGAAGTAGAATTTAGATGGTTAGGGCTAACTCGCCCAAAAGAGCAGTCACTGGAAAGAAGGTTCTGAAGCTAACACAGTCATTCAGAACCTAATGACGAAAAACAGGCTTCTCTCAATGAAATTTCAGATCCAATGGATTACTCAAGAAGGGCTCGGTGGAGTTGGTATCTCGTCACTACAATTCGACGATCCGAAAGGGAAATGTGGCGCAGGCCCGCATCCATCTCACACCATGATCGGCCAGGTTTGCCCCATCTTTGTAAATAACTTGGTTCTCCTCGAACAGCGCTGGGCCTGTTTTTGAAGACTTTACTTTGGACGTGTGAGTGGGCTTCTCATAATTCCACAGTTGCCTTTGCCTGTTTCTGCCTAGTACTCTTCAGTAACGAAGTCATAAAGCGAAAGTTGGGAAATTTGTGGTGGCAGAACAATATATGATATAATACATAAAAGGTCCAAATAATTTCGCGCAGCAGAAAAATGATCTTGAACTCCTAGGCAGGGCCAATCGGTAAGGGTCAGAAAGGTTCAATATTGGCTCCGTGGTCAACGGATGTCGTGAATCGCTTGGCATGTGGGCACCCCCCACGCATATGGACTGCTAGCTACCTACAATTATTTGTCAACCGAAATAAGTCGGGGCGTGTCAGCGGCTCCTGGGTTTTGCTACCCTCGCTGTCTTATTTAAATTGATCGGTTCAGCTTAGGGCATTCAGTGCATGGTGGGAAAGGAGCTAGCGTCGCCCCAAAAATGCACTCGCTGACACGCCCTGCTTCACTTCAGCGATATCGACCGTACCTATAGCTAGCTATAGACCGCACCTGACCCCCATAAATCAATGAACAGTCTTGCACGCACCAAGGTACTTTCAGATGAGTATCTTTTCCTGCAGTGCCTCTTTATAGATGCTGAAATGTCGAGTGAGGGAGTATCAGCGACGTCCGCCAGTCCAATGCACCCGTTTGTGCTATCTGAACGAAGAAGCTGACGAATTTGATCCCCGCTCACTTCTCCCTCACTGGTGCAGTCATTTCGTCCTTGGATCCATTGACATTAAGGTAATACACTGCCTACACTGGTTATTTCCGCATCGCAAATGAGGACAATTCAGCTGAACGATGTCGTCGAGGTATCGCCATCAGTCCCGAATCTCGTCTCCCGCATTAACCAATTGATGCAACATTCAGAGGAAAAACCTGCAAAAGTGAGACGTTAGGCTTTCTTCATTTTCTAGTCATTCTTCAGCTTTCCAGCAGCGTTAAAGTCACTGAAAGTTCGCTATTATAGAGCCACATTTCAGGTTATTCTCTCGATTGGTGCAGGCCAAACAAACGACATCTGGCGAATGGCACTCGGATCGCCAATAAAGCGCAAACTTCTGATCAGCAACATTATGGGGGTGAGTTTTGAGAGTTTGAGAGCTAGTGATCCCTAGTCTAGTGCTGGAGTAAAATGAGATAAAAATAAACATTCTCGAAAGTTTCTGTCTCCAAATCAGTGATATCTGCAGGTTGTCGCTTCACTGAACGCATCTGGCGTCGAAATCTCATGGACACAAGAAGCTTTGGACGCGGTCATCGATCCCACTCTTCTTTCACAATTTCTTCTTGGTTTGAGGACTGCTCTACCGAAAGTGGGCCAGTATTGATTTTCAGCAGTTTTCAATACCATGTCCTGCCAAGCTCAGTTTGTGGTCCGTCTTTGAGACCCTTTCGAGACAAGAAAGAAGAGCGGGGAAAAGGTATTTAGTCACCGAGCCGACAATTTGCCTAATTGGGAAGTGTTCGTCACAGGGTATGATCAGCCCTTCTCTTTAAAGAGGATAAGCTGCGAGCTATAATTAACCCACGAATCCTTCACCTGTCAGTATTATGTGATAGTATTACTCCCACAGTACGCCCACTGCATCTCATCAACGTAATCCCTAAAAGGCCTCTACTGGCTGAAATAAGGGGAGTTCCGCAGTTACAAGTACCGAAGAGTAAAACCTCGATTCAACAGCTCGATTCTACAAAATGATTCTCGCTCTGGATAAGTTTGAGCGCTCCTGAAGTTCAGCAAAAAGGCAATTGAAGGACACGATTTGGGGCTAACCATCAGGTGCTAGTTATTCATTAACGAAAAATTATGCCTTGTCTGAATTCAGCCAAGCGTTCCTGTCGGTGTACATGTAGTCGTTTCCGCAGCAGACCCCAAGGCTTGCTGGTCGGAGCGAGTTTGGCGCCGCTCCAGCCCCCACCAATAGTTGTCGCTTGACCGTCTCAAAACTGCTGGAGGATCGCCCGCCTAGCCCCGAACCCAGCTCCCCTGTAGCGTCTGCAGCGAAAACGACTGCATACGATGTATCAGTGGTCTGGGAATGGGGAAGACGCGTTCCATTTGGTCACCCGAGAGATAACCTTTTGACTTTTTTGTAGTTTTTCAGCCATCCCCCCCCACTGTTGGCTCTCTTCCGAACGAGGATCATACGTCCGCCACTCACTTGCACGATGAATATTGAATATGGGGTCCTATTGACACTGCATTTTCCACGTCTCCGAGATCGTTTCTATTTCAGGGTTTCAGCGTGTTCCTAGCGGCGAATCCAATGAGCAGCTTCAGCGGTCGCTACAACGTCGACCTGATTAGAAAGTGAGTAATGATTAGTTGAGGCACAATATCGATCGATCACAATATGGTTATTCTCTAAGGGGGGGGGGCACATCAGTAGAAGGTGGTCGTAACTTGAAGAATTTAGATGGTGCACCAAGAGTTCAACCGTTTTCCTGTCATCCTATCTACCATCCTCCTGAATTCTTCAAACTTCTTGCCCCTTTTTTCGGGATTTTCTAAAAATTTTACAGTTCCTCAAACGCCGTCGAGCAAGGGCGGAGGAGGGAATAGCGCACATGAAACATAGTGCATTTTGAGCGGGATCAACTGAGAAAAGTTAACAACTGACAGCATTTTCTTTCAAATATCACTTGCTCGCTGGTAATCCCAACGTACGGTGTGCCCTGATTTCAAAGCTGATGTCAGTTTTTTAGTATAAATTGGCAACAATTATTTTGAAAATAGTCAAGGTTTCGCAATTTTTCAGCGTGACGGATTTGGTCATCCTGCATACTCATCGCCTACATTCTACTCGCCCAACAGTCACTGAGCATCATTCCCCTATGTTCCCTGGAAAAGGCTTGCCAGACAGTCGAATGACTGTCGAGTCTTTTGTGAAGGATTGGATATCCCGTGGAATGCCGAGGTCAGAAGTTCAAGTCGTTCAGCAAATTTGTGAAAAATAGATAGCTTATCATAGCTCTTTGGAAACCCGCTGGGCATAGCGAAGGGTAGAAACATTCTGTAAAGAATCTGTCCATATAAAGGCAGGCGGCACGATAAATCGACAAGGCGTCGGAGTCGATACGCCTAGCAC
>MU966654.1:15829-29425 GCA_036418165.1 Cooperia oncophora
TTCGTGACGTCCTTGACATAACTGGAATACAGGTTCCCTTATCAACGCATTAGGTGCACGTCATCCTATACCCCTGAAAGGCAAACCGCACACCCACCTCCGTGGATCTTAGCCCTTGCCGTATGGGGGAAATGGGTCCGCAGCTGCTATAGCGAGCCATTTTCCGTGCTCAAAGTGGTCGGGGATGGGGCTGGAGGGTTGTGATACAGGGTGCCGTATACGCCGCACGGCTAGCCGCACTCCCAACCGTAGCTAAACGCACTATTTGTCTGCACCCTCTCATTTCTAGTTGTTCTTTGCCACTAAGTGCGTGTTTCGCTGCGACATCTTCATAACGACGCAAGTGCTGCTTTTCGAACATAGCCGGGCGCATTATGGAGACGGCATATCGCTACCCTACAGCCCCCTACCTGTGCACTTCCGAGAGCACGAAGTGGTACGCTACTGCAGCTGCATACCCACTCATTCCGCACATGGAAGTATGTGTACAGCTTGTCTTTATCAGATGACGGACCTGTGCTACAACTGCCCATCTAACAGTAGGTACATCAGTTATGTAACAGTTCCGGATGGCTAAGTGCGAACATTTTCAGGCTTTCCGCATGGCAATCGGACCTCCGTTCAATCTACGACGTCATGGCATTGAACTCGCTTCATCAAGTTGTCCTCGAGCCGTTTACCGTTCCACTTCTGCCTGAAACAGCATTCATCCACTCACCGCTATTCCCAATATCTAATCAGTCGTCGATCACTTCCATTGTGAGAACTGAGATATTCAATGAGGAGAGAGGGGCACCATGAACTCTCGACAAGCCCTCTTCTTTGGGACTTAAAGGCAGTTGGCACGATAAATCCCCCAAGACGACTAGGATCAATACTCCTGGCAGGATAGAATTCCGCGACCCTGGGCAGGCGCTGCATAGCGGTTTCCCCGAGGAAGGTGCCCTTATAAGGGCCCTATCAAGCCACAACTTTACGTCCCAAACGCCCGCCACGCCCGCCCGCCCACAAATGGACGACCGTTCCTGACGCTCGTATTCATTCATTTGCTAAGCAAATTATGAGAAGCAGGGAATTTGGTATGCTGATGCTGCATGCATACGAGGGCGGTACACATAATTGCAGCCCGCCTATCTTCGGTACGGTGGCTGATTGCTAAGTGCCTATGGGAAACCCATCCAGAAAATCGATTTTCACGGTCACTGGAGACGGAGCTTTCTCCTCACAGTGATTCTTTGACAATTCACTCCTTTCTTGGCGCCATTTCCCACGTATTTACAGCGCCCTACGTAGCCATCTAAGGGCTAAATAGGAAAAACCCTCAGATGGCAGCTGTCCTTATAATGTTAGACGTTTCACAAAGTCGCCTTCATTGATGCAACAGGATATGTGCTGGAATGCCAGTTCGCTGCGTGATGACGGGGCATGTTCACTGTGAGCTATGTGCTGAAACGCCAGCTCGTTATATAGATGACAGCAATGCCGTGCGGAAATGCACTGCATCTCATCGCGTGTCGGGATCGCCCAAAGAAAGTAGTTAAGAAAAACGGAGCTGGTGCGCCGCAATCCCATCCCGCTTTAACATATCCTCTCTATCGCATAGCGCGAACATAGACTACACCCTCTTCCAGAAGTCACACGGGCTCCTGAAAACGCCTGCTGGCCTGCGCTTGGCGAGCGAGTTGATAACATCACTCTAACTTAAAACACGGCAATTCCCGCGGCAAATTTGTCGCCTAGACTGTAATCTACAGGTAGTTTGCACTCGCATAAACAAAAACTTCACAACACTTAAATAGTTGGAGCCCGCTCAGGCAGACCTACCTGCGCTTGTCTCGCTAGTAAAAAGTCGATTCTCGATGAAACTCAGATCGACTCTCTTGTAGACGCGGAGCGGCCTGGCGTTTTGGAGCCCTATTCCGTGTGCATATTCGCTTTCGCTCGAATTGCACCTAGCCCTTCCCGGAAATGCGCATCGAGGAGAATCTACCGCCAGTGACAAGATACATGAAACCCGGGTATTCGTACGAGTAGCCGATATGTATCGTGGTGAAATGTGGAAAAAGAGCTATCGTATCAATGCGCGTTCTTCGCCGATTAGTCGCAGAAGCGTGTCAGCGATGGAAGAACTGCAGCTTACCTCGCGGTGCCCTTTATACCCCAATTGATGATCAGCTAGTTATCGACATCAGTTCAGACAAACAGCCGATATTGTGTTGAGATGGCTGGCCTCTTCAAGCTTAATTAACACCACTCCCGCTGATTGCGAGAATCTAGCTGTAATGCCCAGCGGTGTTTATGCGATGAATTTCGGGAGAAAGCTACGTATGGCAAAAATCAGGGACACAACTACAAAAACTCATTCTCGGTGTTCCTCATGCGGCGAACATTTCCAGGATACTATCATTCGGCGATGGGAGAGCTCGGGATTGATGCGATCAAAAATTCTGCTGCAAATCCCGTCCTATGGAATGGAACAACTGCTGGTAAACCGTTCAGACGTCGGCATTGGAAGACCTACGGAGAAAGAGTACGCTGTTATAGGACAAGCAGAGGTGAGTTGTTGCTCAGACATGGCACACATCATCCCAACGAAGACTGAGTCACTTACTATGTAATAGTGAATTATGCCATTGTGGAAAGCGCAGCAGGAATACTGCCAATCGGCTTTAATGACCACTTTGTAGGATACTTGTTTCAGTTGTGTCAACGTCTCAAGTATGCAGGAACAGTTCGAGAAACCCATTGGGATTCGATGAGCGTAAATGCATGGACGACTGGAGGAAGGTGGATTAGCATCGACGACCAGCATACAGTCAAATACAAGGTAAGTGCTGGAATTGTCCTTGTGGAGCCCTTCTAACGTAATGGACAGACGTAGTTCTGACTAAAGTCAACAGTGATGTACGTCATCACTATATAAAGTTACCGCGACTGCAGTCCTGTTGAATCTTCACCTTCATACCAATAGGTGGAATCCGTCCCGTGCGGGTAGTGTCAGGGTCTACTTTCCAAAACTAGAGAAATTATGGGTCAATGTTAATATTCACAGCTGAAGCTCTAGTCGTGATGGCCATCTCGAACCCGATTTCACCTCATTCCAATTTTTCTTCTAATGACGACTTTTCAGTCTCTACTTCACTACAAACTCATTGCCGCTCATACCGGCAATCGCCAAGTGCGTCTTCTCGCTGCAGAATGTAGCATTTCGCGAGTTTGCTCAATTACTGCATTAAGGTCCCTTTGATATGCCGCCTCAATACTGAGGTAAGGTCCCTTTGATATGCCGCATCTATTTAGATTGTTCGAAAATAACTGGGACAACTTTGAATTGAATTTGTTCTAGAAAAAGCCAAATCATTTTGGATGTTTTTATCCCTGATTAGTGGAGTGTGTCCCCTGGGGTTTCTGCACATGGGTATATCATGACTTTGTGGAAGTTTTCAAAGCTTAAAAGTCCCGCAGAGATCGAGGTACTTTTCGACCTATCCCATATTATGAGTTCCTGTAGGGCAACTCCGCCGTAATCGAGGAAGCTAACACTTACGTTGTCTTGAGGAAGGAGATCGCTTGCCATGAAAGAGGGTAGCTGTTGCATCAGCGCTTCCAGGCTGGACTTATTTAACTCGTAGTTAGGCAATGTGTAGGTCGCCCACCAGCACAGAATGACGACCCTTTACTCAAGCTTCTTGAGCCGCAGCCGAAGGTAACCACCAGTAAGTTGGCAACCTCTCTAGGCTCCACCTGCCTGACAACTTCCGTGCTTCTCCGCAATCTCGTTATCGGAAAAATTCTATGTGAAGGATGCCTCATGAGTTGGACCCGTCTGACAAGTCATACCGAATGACCGCATGTGGGAATCAGGCCACGTCAAAAAATCATGAATTTTGATCAGAGAATGCGACCGTACCCAGGTTATTCAGCAAAGTTAGCGGCCTCTAATTATCACCTCTTTTGGTCCCTATTGCATCCTTTGAAGAGCAAAAAGCCCGAAAATCGACCTCAACTCGAGAATGAGGTCCACCTCTTCTTTTTATCACAGTTGCCGTAGTTCTATGAGAATGGAAATGAGAAGCTGTGCAAAAGAAGGGGACTAGTCCTAGTCATCAACTATGGTTACCTTGTGGATTGGAGATGTCTTTGGGTGACAGAAAATTTAGTGCGAAAAATTTGGTCCAAAGTGTCGCAGGACTTTTCGAACAACCTAATTATAATTCACATCACCGCAATTGTCGGGTCGCAATCAGCGGTTCTCACCTGCGGCGTTTCCATCATTGGTTGTTTCCTTCCTAAATCGATCTCTACCCGATCGCCATTGGTAGAGCAAGGGAGCCGAACGCGGGCTCGAACCGCGCTGCTCACGCCGCCTCCGACAGTCCGCAATGATGAGAACTGTACATTCCATTCAGAAACGCACCCATATGACTGCTCATACTTTGGCCCTGTAACTTTCAAGCGCTTCAACTTTCAGTCAATGTATCGGATGAGAATGATATCGATTAACGGGAGAGACGGAAATGGTTCACCAGACTGGATCGTGACTCTGTCCCCCCACGTGTGGTCGCACCTCCTGTCAGTGCAAACCCAGGGGAAGCCAAGGGTTTTTTAGCGCACCACCCCGCACTGAGTCTTCTCATTTTTTTGAACACAGCAGCTCCCTCTCCACCACCCTTTTCCAAGCATAGCGATTGTTCAGCCTGCATTCGGTAGTGTTTTACCCCGTTCTCATCAGAATAGTCCGATTCAAAGACAAACTCCATGAAAATCAGATGGGCGAAGACTCACAACCACTGGGTGCTCCTCGTTGGCGTATCGCAGTCTGAGGTAGGGCCTACCAAAAAGGAAGGCACAGTAGTTGTGTTTCTGCCGCCAAGTGTGTTTCTAATGAAGGCACCCTGGTAAGTTGCTCATGACATGCTTCCAAACGATCACAAATTCAGATGCGATATTCACTGCGAGAAGGACTAGCTGGCGTTGGTCTGATGTCGTTGAACGAAGACGATCACATGGGCAAGTGTGGATCCGGAGCCTTCCCAATATTGCGTTCAATTACTGCGAAATGTCATTGATTTATTATTTAATAAATTTTTGATGGCTGAGCATTCATTTTATATTGTATTTCAATGTCCTTACACAGCAGATGATTCCTCTGTACCAATGGCTTTATCATAGACTATAGAACATACAAACAAAACAGAAAAAAACAATTCAAAAAAAACAGGATCTTCAGAACACGTAGGAAATAAGAGATCGAAAATTTCTATACACCGGAAACAGAATTAGTTAAAGTTGGATTTGGATGAAGCTTTAAGCCAACGTCTAGCAGACTATAGTGAAAATCATTTATAGCTTCATTTGCAGAAATACTACTCCGTGGCCCAGAGATGGTGTGGGCGTGGCTGCGTACTTCATTCATTCATGGTATAGGACCTGTCATTCGCAAAATATTTCCTTTTTGAGACAACCGCTATCCTCTATTGGGCTGGACAAGGACATAATCACAAATATCCTCAAACGGTAATATCCCACCAAGAGGGCAACCAAAGCCACATTTGGACGACGTACGCAGCTACACCCTTTCCATCTCCAGGATATGGGGTGATAAATAGCTGGGATCAATTGTCAGAAACATCGCTATGCGCAGGGGAAGCCTGTTCCGTGGAGGTGCCAAACGGACAGAAACTGTTCTGCTCTTCCATTTCGACTTCTGGTACAGACGTAAGTTGCTTCTCTGAAAAGCAGGGTAAGAACGTGAGGCTCGATTGCAGACAGAAGAACCTCACAATCATCGCCTCTGCTATCCAAATTCTTAGCCCGCTGTACCATCCCCTTTAGCAGGTGACTGCTTGGTCTTGATGCGGCTTCACCTGCTGAAAGTGAGGTGCGCGTTCGAGTCCCGTCAAGACTGTTGCCCAATATTCAGGTGAGCTTCCTAAGATAATTCGATAACGGTGAGCAATACCTTGGAACTGAAGAGATCTCCGTTTCTTGGCCTCTTTCCGTCGCTGATAACGAGTCTTCTTCGCTCCTATCTGCGATTTATCCCCGCCCTGAAAATGGACTCTTTAGAAGAGAAATAAGTTGCAAGATAGTACAGACACACTGGAAGCATTGTTTCTTGGCTGAAAAACTTGGTCCCGCAGGCTCACTTGTTAAAAAGTTATGGATCATTACCGATCAATGGTAATTAGTATACGCCCCGCGTATCACTTCGCACTTTCATACAAAACAGCGACAGTCCCTCGGTACCTTTCGAATGCTTGTTTCACTCTACCCTTATCCTAATGGAGTCCGAGCAGATACTCCCCCGGACACGTATGAGCTAGAAACATCAACTGTCAATGTCTCACCATCAACTATTTCATTATTTGAAACATTATGGCTCGAACGATACAACGCATCAAATCTAGAATTGGACAGTCCTGCCATTGGGGGAAAATTTTGCAAAACACGATCCCCTTCAATAGCTCTGGTACGCCCCCTCCCCCATACGCCAACCCACATGTCCCTTCCTGAACTTTCAACCACCACATTTCCGAAGTTTGTTTTTCAGAAACTCTCCGCTTACTTCCCAAAAAACGACTGCCGCCGAGCGGTTGAACATGCACAAGAACCCAATCTCAAAAGAAACTTGGGAGTCCCTGGTAGATTTTCAATATTTCGGTGTCTGGCACATTCTTCAGCGACTTGAGTCTGCTTGCAGTTGCGGTGTAGCCACACCTAGGGGTACCTCGCCTCGTATGAAGCCGTGCGGGTAGCCACACCAGTACTGCAGGTGTTACGACTTAATTCTTCCCACGAGACTGGTGGTGGTAGTAAATAGGGGCAGCCCCAGGTCGCTCAAGAACGCGAAGACACCAAAATGTTGAAAAACAAGGGGAATTTCGAAAAGCTATTAGAAAATTTTGAACCCTAAACAGTAAGGCTTAAGGGACCTATTTAATTTTTTACAACCTTTGAGATGTCGTCTGAGGCAGTGAGACAGCACAATAATCAAGTTAGGAGCTATCGCTTCTTTCGATGAATAGTGTGCATTAGTTGATTAGAATCTGATTTAAATCTTACAGATTATTGCACTTTGTTCGATTTTGGTTTTTCATGCGAACGACTGCGCAGCTTGAGCGCAATAAACAATTGAAACAATCAGAAAACTGTCAATGGAGGCCTTGCCTGCCTGACTTACCATGGGCATAGAGCCTTTTTGTAAGGGCGTACGTGCTGGTTTGAGGATCTTGCTATCCGGAGCCACATAACAACCAGGAGCACGACTCTGCACTACCTAGAAAACTTACACATAATCCGCGAAATGCACAAGCCAGACAGAAAAAACATCTACAATCTATCGGAATCCACCTAAACAACGCCTTCTTTTCGTCACTGAAGAAACACTGAGCGCCCGTACAAGAGACCAGAAAAAACTATGAACAAAACAAGAAGAACAACAACTAATTTTCCGGAATGCTCCTTTCTCCACATAGCTCTTGTTTCCCTTTTTTATCGTTTGAGCTCTAGCATATAAAAGCTTCATCGTATAAAGCTTGCGTGAGGTCAGCAGGAAACGAGAGAATATAAGGGCCATTCCATCCATACCTGCCATTGTAATGGTATCATCGGTTCCAGTCCATTGAAGACATCGCGAATTCGTAAAGACGGTTTAGCGTCTGGAACTTTCTCTTGCTCGCAGTCCAGAACATCGCTCCTATAACACCGTGCTGTGAATAAGAATAAAACCCGACCTCATGTGCATAAACATAACGCATGCTACAGTCCTTACCACTAAAATCAGTCGGGTTGTGTCAGCGGGGTATGGGCTTTTGGCACAGTGCCACCTCCTTTCCCATCGATTGTAACGGGTGTTCAATAAGTAGAGGGATGGGGTGACGCCATGTCAAAAACAATAGCGCCGCTTACACGCCCCGACCGACTTCAGTGGTAACGACTGTACTTATGCTTAATCTCCTGAGGTCTCACATGCGCCACTGTGGAGTGAAACCAACAGTGTTCACTTAGTGGTTCATAACATATGTCCAATAACTATTGTTCAACGTATTAGGCTGGATCAGATAACAGCTATATGAAGTTGTCTAACAAGCAAAATAAAGAAAACCCAACAATTCAATTCGCTAGTGAGGAAAGACCATCACCATTACCTACCCATTCACTCGCGAGGCAAAAAACTCCTCATTGTACATTCGTATGCCTTACAAAAAATATCTTTAAAAAACAGTGCATAACTTTACAGTGCGGGAAGGACGCATCTTAACACTTCAACCTGATCCAACCCCTTTAACATCCATTGTCATATGGTTCTGTGTGGAAGAACTAAGATGTCACCGGAGGGCTAATGCCGTTTCGGACTCCAGAAATTTCGGCTGCCTAAGTCACCAAATCCGCTAAAAACTTGTATATAGGGGTAGTTTAACATCCTGATTACGAATATGACATTCACTCTTGTCGCTGGCGCTAATGGATGACACTACGATTACCTCCTGGGCTCAGCCTTAGCAGAGCGCAGATAATCGTAGTGTCATCCATTAGCGCCAGCGACAAGAGTGAATGTCATATCAGGATGTTAAACTACCCCTATATACAAGTTTTTAGCGGATTTGGTGACTTAGGCAATTTAAAAATGAGCTCGGTGCCGAAATTTCTGGAGTCCAAACGGCATTAGCCTCACCGGAGTACGCAGATGGGAAAACGCAAAAAAGCACTAATTACAAGGTGGCTAGAAGTATGGGGCACAAGGATGTTCCTCCTTTGAAAGTGCGCACTTTTCCCAACCACTTCCCATCTGGAACTACAACAGCAGATCTTGAAGTGTGCACGATTGCTGAAGATGGGTGGTTGTTGCCAGCGTCATTGTTGAAAGGGCCTGAGGGGGCGTTTGGCCACACCCCACCTAGCCCTTCCGCCAATGGCATTGGCAACAAGGCCGGCCCGAAACCGTGTTCACTGCACTTGAGTAGCAAATTGTACCAGAAGCCCAAATGCGTTCAAGATATCCGCTCTCAGCTACGGCACAGGGTTTCAAACTCGAGATGACGGTGCCGACGTCGCGCCAGCAGGTGCCTTTTCTCTCTGCGGTCGGAGCGATGGTGAATTCACGTAAAGACTGTCTACTGTGCGTTCTTCCTACTCGATTTCTCTTCTACAAAGTCATTCAAAAACTTCTAGTGGCTATAGGTCCGAGCTGTTGGTAAGGAATTAGTCTTTGTTGACGAAACCCGGGACACTGCGAGCAAGAAGCGCCATGGTCTATACCCTCCGAATCATAGGCAGGCCTAAGCTGTTCAGAATAGCATCTGGCGGGTTGTTTTTCCGGCAGCTAGCCTCGAGTATCTTCGGGGTTCTTTTTGATTGGCTTAAACACTAGTTTTGACTTCGCCATCGATATGAACAGGAGTATCAGCTGGTCTTCCCTTTTGAACCGTTCCTCCTCTAGGGTTTTTTGAGCCGTAGTTATTAGATGGTTTACCCGTGAAAAGTTCTTCATTTCACGACGACAATTCCTTCGCTGCACTTCAGCACTTCGTTGCACCTCGCACGCTTTTTCATTTGTCTAGTATGTAAACTTTCGGATGACAACCAGTGGGCGTCGTCGCGTGCGGCGTGTCTTGCGGCGATGCGCGGCAAACCCCAGACGTGCATCAGTTTGTCAGATGGAGCAGCAGAATTCGTATAAATCCAAGCGGACCACATGAAGGGCGCCATCCAATTTCCTCATCTCTTTGATTTCAAATTCATGCGGCCAGACAGGACAAGTCATCTACACGGTCTCGCTCCCACGCCCACCGGCGAAAATTTTACGATTGTCTTGTCACTCCTAGAAGCGGAGCTCCTCTGCTCGAACTGTTCACGTTGCTCGTTCGCTCACGCCGTTTACTAACGATCGTACGAAAAAAAAAAATCGAAAACGCTATATGTCATTAGAAAGCAAAGAAAAAACGCTGAAAAATTGTTGTTTTATGATGACTGCTGTTTTACGCCGCAGTACGCGTTCCGAAAGTTATCACAAGAATGCTGAGTTATGGGCAAAAGTCGTGCCCCAGGCGGGAGTCGAACCCGCACCTCACGCTTTCCGGGCGAGTGCGCTATCCGTCACGCCGACGTGAAGCGTGGGTTCGACTCCCGCCTGGAGCACGACTTTTGCCCATAACTCTTGTGATAGCTACAGAATTGTTCTCACGACGAAACAGCTGGTAAGATTTGTAGGAAGGAAAAACTCGGGAAATGTTTCTGCACACCCACTTTTAAACCATCCTGTCATCCCACATAACGGATGACATCGCAAACTTACACGCTCATATTCTCTTTCAGCTGAGGCAGAATTTTAACAACGCCATCATTCCTGTTGACGAGCATGTAATCACCATGAGGAAGATGACTAACTTCTTCGAGTAGTCGAGCGAAACGGGAAGTGTACGCAGACATCCTAAAAATGAAGATCACTTGAAATTAAGCACTCCTTGAACATACAAAACAGCGTACATCCTTTTCGCGTCCTGCCGATGGGTAGGTCCAGTCCATTGTTGTTCACTTCCAGTTATTACTTCGAAACTAAATATCTTCTCCGAATTGTATACCTTACCGTTAAAATCAAAGAAAATCAAAATGTCACCTTTTCGATGCCCAATGCTGAATCTGCAGCAAATCCTTCGCCCTGAAAATGCCTTGGCAAATCATGGTAGTAGTATCCTGATCTTGCAATCTCTTATTCCCTATTACTCAATTTTCCGAGATACAAAGCGCACCCCTGTATAGAGCGTAAAGGAAGAAAAAAAAACAGAATGTGTCGCTCGTAACAGGTCCAGCCCTCCTAACCTACGACGGCTCTGGAAGAGCCTGCCATTGCAATACTTGGTACCAAAACTTTCAAAGCGAAAGAACATACATGTAATGAGTCCTGAAGAGGGCGTGATTAGCTGACTGCTTGAAAATTTCTTTGCAATGATTCCAGAGGGCTTCCGCTTCGAGCAAACGCTGAAAAATGCCAGAAATCACGGTTTCAGCAAAGGAAAAAAACACCTTTTAGTGCCTGATTACTTCTGCCAAACGAGGTCGTTACCTACCCGGCCAAACGCCTTCCCCACCCTAGCGTTCCCAATTGTCTATTTCCAATTCTGTTGTCTCGAACGCTTCTGATGAACCCAGTAATAACTGCGAACTACTCACCGTAGGTTTCGACGTGCGGAGCCTAGCTCATGCTGTGCCTGAGCTAGGGCTCCGCACGGCAGAACCTTCGGTGAGTAGTTCGCAGTCAACCGAGTTCTTCAGCAGCTTTCAGAACACGACTTCGAAAGAAGGCGTTTGGTACGTAAGAATTAAAAGCTTCGAGCCACATTCAGGCATCTGAAGAAGACGAGAAGGTCGAAACGTCAACCTCCTTTGGCAGAGGTAATCAAGCATTCGACATCATGCTGAGATTACAAGAAGGTGCAACATGGACATTAATCTTATTTAAGTTTCCTAAGCTTCGCAAAATGCAA
Organism: Cooperia oncophora; assembly: GCA_036418165.1. Taxonomy (NCBI): domain Eukaryota; kingdom Metazoa; phylum Nematoda; class Chromadorea; order Rhabditida; family Trichostrongylidae; genus Cooperia; species Cooperia oncophora. Next base: position 27,316 of record MU966654.1, read on the forward strand.
GAGACAGACCATTGCTCCTGCATTAGGGACATATTCGACTTTTGGCTGGAAAGATAATGCCATATACTTCAGAGACTGATGCCCTTCGGAACAAAGTGGGGCTGGATGAGATCGCACCAAGATATTCGATCCAATAATCGAGAATATTGAATATGTTTTACCTAAAAAACAAGAAAAAATAGAAAAAGTGGGCTAGGAACCTCACTCAGTCCCATCTCAAAGACAAACTGGACTCCCACCTCTGAGCTGAGAGGCGAGTGTTTGCAAATAAAGTAGCGTGCCACTTTCTGTGCAAAGTGCACGGAAACAGGAGTTATCGGGTAGTAGCAATACAAGGGTATCGTTTCCGTACTCCACCGATAATATCCCCAATGTACAGCCCTAGGTCTATACTGACCAGGGATGGTCAACAGTTCGGTCTGGCCTTTTGCATTGAGGTGCACATCCTTGTAAGCGACTTGAGACGATGAGCTCATACCTACGTTTGGAAGTTGCGAAAAGGTTCCCTCAACGGAGTTATTGGAGTTTTTCCTCACACTTTTTCCTCAAAGGCGCGCTAGTGCCCAAGGGCTGGCGCTCGCTGGCGCGGAAGGGCTGGCACCTGTAGCGCGCGAAATAAATAACTTCAAACAAAGTGGGATGCAATATTCATGATCAGGAGGTCAACTAACCCCAGCAGTTGCAGTCTAGCAGAATCTGAGATTCTGTCTTAACTTCGAGAAAAGTTGGGTCGGGTTGGTTTCTTCGGTCAGAGTACCGTTTCGCAATAGAAGGTAAGTTTGAGTCTACCGCCTTGAGACGCGCACAGCGGTGTGCACCTCATTGCAAATGGTCGGACTGACTTGCTGACCTTCCCTGGTGATATCCACCAGCAAACCTTACACACAGCGGTACAAAAGAACCAGAAATGAGAGGGCACAGACAAAAAGCGTGTTAGGATATTGCTGAGCGTGTGGCTGACAGTATCCGTTATCGTGCAATCTTGACAGGAGAAGGTGGCACGCTACTACTAGCGGCACGTAGCGGACCCAGTTTCTTCACTCGGCAAGATTCAGGATCCGTGAAAGTGAGTGTACAGTTCGCCTTCGAATAAAGAGGTATAAAACGAGCGGCGTTGAATAAAACAGCCATATAATCTTTTCAACTTGGATAAAAGAAAGAAAGTTTACATTCAAGATACACCCACCATTGTCTGAAAGAATGGATGTATTAGAAGCTCCAGTATGGCTTGAGAGCGTTTCAAGAGAAGGGAGTATAGAGTCAAGAGGATCGCAGAAGCCGCTTAAAAGAACAATAACAGAGGTTCTGTTCAACGTTCTAATGCAGTTCTCTAAACAGACCTTTGTGTTTCACCTGAGTCTGTCTTCAGTTTCTTGGTCAATAGCTCGCTCGGTTCAACATTCACTTCGGCTGTAAGTGATCAATGAAAGAAAGTCATTGAATGGTTATGGTACGGAGAAACCGCAGTACCTTTTTTCGAAACATATGCTGACTTCAGCAAATATTTTACGAACTGTCTCTGAACGGCTACTGGTTCCACTGCACCAAGAATGCGTGGTTTACCAAGAACGGCGATATTTGTCGTTGTTCCTGAGAAATGTTAAAGAAAATAAAAGTACAATGCTATTCGGAGACAAAAGTAGTTTGGGGTGCCAAGTGGGGGAGAAGGACAAAACTATCGTAATTGCTGCGCCATGCCGCGCGGCGTATCGCGCGGTTATGCACGGCAGGCTCTCGTAAGCATCTGTTAGTCGACTGGAGCAGCAAATCTCATGAGAATTTAAATAAAGACAAGATTCCACGACGGCGATACCGGACCACCCCCCCCCTTGGCACCTACTTTCTAACGGACAGTAGGAAAGCTCGTCCTAGCATGCGCGGCGTCGCCCGCCAAGCCCATCAGCGCGATATATTATGCTTGTCTCGTCACATACCAGCCAAGTGGTGGTGTAATGCAATGTATTCACCGTGTCGAATTATGTCTTGGCTTTGCCTTGTTTTCTCCTGCCATCTTTTCAAAACATTGCAAATGCCGTAGAAGGGCCCGGCCCCCCCCCCCCCTCCCCAACTACCTTTGCCCTCAATTTCTTCGATGATAATAATAATCCTT
>MU966655.1:27255-50351 GCA_036418165.1 Cooperia oncophora
TTTTAACTTTGTTTCTGATACTTTTTAGCACTTTTGTTATTTCACACATGCGCACTGGCTAATAAGTCGATACAGGGCGGCTCTGCCCACTTTTTGAAGGATTTTCTGCAAATTTCGACCGGTTATTTCTGTCAGCGTCGATAGTTTGAAATCCTTCATAAGGGAATTACTTACAGACGCGCATTCACGCACTGCTACATAGAGCTCCACCCTTAAAACCACACCCTTTCCGCTTTTCGCAAATTTTTGATCTTTTCTCCAATTTTTTTTTACATTTTTGGACGGGTAGTGGAAGCCCAGTCCACGTCGACCATTTTTCTCCGTGAGAAACTCCGTCCTTTCTGTAGCACCTCGCGCACTTTCGGAAAATGCTTCAAATCATCAGCAGATTAAATATGTCTAGTGTGGCAGGTTCAACCAAGTCGTGAGCTTTCTTTGAAAATTTGTGAATTTAAAATTAAAATGATATGGTAACAGCAGCTCCTGACGCTATGTGCCTCAGGAGGGGTCACTCTCCAAGAACGCCCAGCGAAACAATCTTCTGACATGACCAAGTCACACTGTCCTTCAACTAGATGAGAGGGTGAACACAGAAACATGTGAGGCGGCCTGACCCCCTTGGAGAATGACCACTCGTAAGCACATGAGCCCGACCAACTTCACTTAATTTAGCGAAGCCATAAAAGAATTCTAACCTAAATCCACATGTGCAAATATTTGCTTGTTCCAAGGCAAATCCACTCCATGAGCCGATCTGAGCTTGCTGCACATGAGCAGGCATTCGTAGTACATCCGGTGGAGTGATGTACAAACCCAGTTCCCTATAAGTAAATATGTAGCAAAACGACATGGGAATTAACTTACTGTAAGAATCCGAAAAAATTCATTAAGAGAAAATTAAAAAATTCGACAACACCTTGCGCGAATTGAAGTATTACAGGAGCAAATAGGGCATGCGTCAAAGACGGAGTCAAAGTGAAGATCAAGAATGGTGTCCTGAAATTGACATTGTTCAGGAAAGATTCAAATCGAAAATTTAATCTTATTTATTTTATAGTCATGTCAAAGAACATGTCTACGGAATAAATAATCGTAATATGGTGCTGTCCCGGAGCCTCATTGTAATCTGAACATGAAACACGTGAAAGAGGCGCCAAAAAATTTATTGCAAAAAACTCAAAAGACTCAAAAGAATCCAAAAGTTCTAGTGTTGAGTCAACACTAGAAGTCGCACTTTTGCAAGGAGCGGCGGAGGCTATATTGGAGGCAGAAGACCAGATCGCTGAGGAAGGTGCTAGGCACCGAAATATTCGAAGGAAGTATTAGAAACAAAAATTTTTGCAAGAACTTTTGGATTCTTTTGAGTCTTTTGAGTTTTTTGCAATAAATTTTTTGGCGCCTCTTTCACGTGTTTCATGTTCAGATTACAATAAAATTGAATTTCGTAACTGCATTCCTGTATTGGAGGTGCAAGTATCGACGCCGGTGAGGAAGATGTAGCAATGTCCTTTACTGGAGTAGTGCGAGGTGTGAGGTTACCTTGTCGAGAGTGATTGGTGCCAAGACCCGCGCCGGAAGCGGGCTGAGCCCCCTCTCAGCGAAGCACGGGCGCCCTACGTGCAGCTTCAGGACCCCGAGGACTGCGCAGGCCCCGAGGGTTGGGGTCGCCGAAACGTGGCGGGCAATTACCCCCGATTGAAGCAGCTGGACGGCGTTGCTCCAACCCATACAGACTCGTCCTCGAACCTACGGCATCCCGGATCTGTGAAGGGCATCATCTAGACACAAATATCGGTAAAGTAAGTCCTCCAGTCTCAGTAAAACGATACGATACACAAAATAGAGGGATCACTTTAACAGGCACGTTGGCCACGAATGGTTCTGCTACCCCCCTCCTAGCCCCTAAAATGCGTAGTAGGGCGCTGTATAGTGGGGAAATGGCGAAAGAACGGAGTGAAACGGTCAAAATCCGGCGAAGAAAAAGCCTCCGTTCTCAGTGACTTGAAAATCGATTTCGGACGAGTTTCCCGTAGGCATCTTACCAATCACCGCTACCGAAGATACGGCTGCATATGTGTACCCATGTATGCATGCAGCATCACGGCCGCTTCATACCAATCCCTTCGCTTCATAATTTGCTTAGCAAATGAATGAATACGAGCGTCAGGAACGGTCGTCCATTTGTGGGCGGGCGTTTGGGACGTAAAGTTGTGGCTTGATAGGGCCCTTATAAGGGCACCTTCCTCGGGGAAACCGCTATGCAGCGCCTGCCCAGGGTCGCGGAATTCTATCCTGCCAGGAGTATTGATCCTAGTCGTCTTGGGGGATTTATCGTGCCAACTGCCTTTAAGATAACACTGTAATCTACGAATATGAAACCTGAAACCTAATTACTAGTACTGTATATACCTGCTGCATCATTTGCATTTGTCGCATGTGCGGTGGTTGAATCGGCTGCATCTGATTCATTGAGCCATATGCAGGAGGCGGACCAGGGGCTCCAGGATAAGCGGGTGGCGCGTTCGGATGAGGAGCACCCATCATGTTTGATGCTGAAGGCCCATATCCACCCATCATAGGTGGCACTCCGTACCCACTTGTAGGGCAGGATGGCATCATCGGCATCTGAAACTGCACGAAACACTAGTGAAGCCGACCGAAACCCTATGTTCAAATAAACCAACTTGTCCGGGACCGCCAGTGTACATTGGTTGGCCCATAGGTTGTCCCATTGACATGTTCCCCATAGGATGATGTGGATTCATCTGTCCATTTCCAGCATTGAACATTGGGCCATGAACGAAATTGTTCAGCTGCTGAACTGAGTTCGGTGGTGGCATCATGGCACCATAAGGACCAGAAGTAGGAGCATATGGTGGACCGATAGGCCCTGGACCTGTTCCTACTGGTGTTCCCATTCGACCACCCATCATTGGCGGAGTGCGAATCTGAAACGCAGAAATTTTTACTTTTTTTATACCACTTCCATTTTAAGTCCACGACTGCTGGAACAAAATTCACGACTTTCCGAATCAAATGCAAGACTCGTTTAAAAATGCCACACTATACGCTACTAAGCCCCTCCCCCGGCTCACATTTCAGCATGGTCGTGATTTTTCAATTTTTTTTTATAATCTCTGCTTCTATGACTATTGTTGCCCTTCATTTATTCCGCACATGCACTCTGATTGAAAGGACTGCACATCGACAAGGGGGACTCCGCACACTTCGTGGAAGCCCTGCACTTTCGCGAACTGTCCGAATCAGCAGGATAGAGTCCCATCTGGTGGGTCGAAATCTCGCTCAACACTCGGTACGAGGCAGGGTATGCACCGAGTGATGAGCGAGACTCTGACCTACTAGCTGAAACTCTAACCTGTCGAGCTGGACATTCTTTTGAAGTGGGCAGGGCTTCTATAAAAAGCCGAGCTTTGTACATGGGCGGGCCACCTGTAGCAATCCAAAACGTGGAAGTGAATACGCAAAATGGACGTGGAGAGGGTTTAGTTCGACGTGTCAGTGTCATAAATACGCACTCATGAGTACTTCCGTTTTATGAAAGTGGACGTGAAACTAAAGATGTTGAAGAAAAAGTTGTGAAAATTTCGAATTCCAACCATTTGTCAAAAGGTGGGTTCAGTTTTGTTCCGATGTTCAGTCCTTTTCAGTTAGTGTATACGCGCGAAATATCAAAAATGCAAAACAGTAACAGAAGCAGGAGTTTTGAAATAAAATTCGAAAATCATGACTACGCTGAAATGTGGGCGTGTTTGGCGTTTATCTGAGTTTCGGATTCGATCTGGGAAGTCGTGAATTTGGTAAAACTTGTTATTCAAAAAGAAAATCGTATATCAAGTGTCCTACTAATCAGATACTCACCTGAGATGCTGGAAACTGTTGAATATGATGTGATTGCGGGGGTTGCATTGACGGCATCTGCATGTGCGGAGTATTTGGTGTCATCCCACCCGGTATCGGTCCAAACGTGGGTTTGTAATTGTTTGCATTCGAAAACGCTGTCACAGTTACGGGGTTAATATGCGATGAAGCAGCAGATTGAACGGATGACGAAAACTGCGAGGTGTAGAGCGACTCCGAGTGTTTTGGAACGCGTTTCTCCATCAGCCGTACGAGTTTCTGATAGTCAGGAGGCATATGCAAAGGAGCGCGACGACTTGACAGAGTGGCGCATAACACCCGAACATCTGCTGCTGGACTGAATCGTGTTGACGATGGGACAAGCCTTTTCCGGAGATGACCGCTTACAGGAAGTAATTCAACACGTTTCAAGAGTTTGCCCTGCAAAGAATAAAGATAGGTTCCGAATAAAATAAAAATGAACGAGCTCTAAAAGAAACAATGAAGACCAACCATCTTGCTTTCCAGGGGTACGAGATCAATGATATCATCTTCAGGATCGACATTCTCTTCAAAATAATCCTCCTTCACCTCCTTGATGTTCGGTTTCGGTTCTTCAGCTTGCGATGAGGGTGCCACACGCTGATTTGATGCCGACATTTGAGGACCTGACAGCGTGTGTACTCCAGTATCCATTACACCTGCCTAAAAAGTCTTCAGCTAAGATACAATAAAAACTGAGCGTACAAAGGCATGGTACAGCATCGTGATGTGTAGAAGGGGGTGTGGTACCATCCCCCTCCCGCTCCGAATTTCCACAACTGGAACATACCGCTGTTTATCCTACCTACTATCTTCTTGAAATTTTCGCAACCTCCTACCTTTTTTCCAGTCCCCAGAAAGTCTTCCAACTGCCCCCCCCCGCGCGCTCAAAAAAAAAGAAACTGACGCCGGGCGGTAACAGGCCGCAACCAATATACTATTAATTCCTCGTCTTCAAAAATAGCATTAATTGCAGGGTAGTTCTTCGACGGCGGCAACCGGGGAGGGGGGGGGGGTAAAGCGAACAAGGAATGGTGAAACCGCGAAGAGTCAACAACCGAAAAATTTTCCGGAGACAAAAATACTTTCTCTAATGCAAATGTGACCCCCAGCGACCAAATACGACCCCCTCTCCCAGATGATACTCTTCCACGATGCTGTATCCTGACAGCTGATCAAAAACAATCAATTTATTTTGCGACACCTTGGATAGAATCGCGTGCAAATGATGCAAATCACTGAAAGTATGAAGAAAAGCTCCAAAAACCTACATGTTGCGCCTGTGTAAGCTGATGTTGCATAACATGCTGTTGATGTGGTGGCAGCATTGGAGCAGGGCTAAACTGTTGCGCTTCAGACTGAACACTGGGAGGCGTTGGATAAATATGGTTCATCGAGGGATCACCACATGATGGCGGTCCACCTATTCGTGGCCATGCCCCATAATTTATCGACATCTGAACAAAGTATTGCGCTATCAAAGCAACCAAGTGTTCCACGAATCTGAAACGACATAACACTTACGGCAGCACAAACATCCGGTCTTTCATTGCTCGCGGGAGGTGACAGCAAATTCATGCTATCTGTTGGCCCACCTACCACAGCTTCGTCTACCTCCATAGCCTCGTCAGAAGATCGCATAAGGTGAGTCTCCACGAGGCCTGGTGAATGGCTTAGTCCCGAAGGGCCTTCGCCTAAACATTAGATTTTTTTGCGAAACATCCAAGTAAGGCCTGCTAATAGGAGCAAATAGAAACCTATAGCTCTTGTCTCGTCACCATCAGAAGAACATGAAGGTTCCTCGAAATCCAGTTCCGAATCGGTTTCACATGTGGGAGTAATGCGACCAGCATAGGGCGATACCCTCGCTTCCATTTCTTCCTAGAAGAAAGCAGATTGTAATGAAAGTGTATGACAAGAAACTCCTCCCTTGAGTCGTTTAAAAATGAACTTGAACTTACCCCAATAGTTGTAGACAGCAAAGCCATGTCGAGCGAGTCCAAATCGGGCCACTCCACCTTCTGCCCTTTCTTTCTCGTTCGCTTTTTCGAGGGTACTTGTACATCAGGCTGAAAAATTGCAGTGAAGACCAATACAGCGTATAAAATTATTAATGGTGACAAACCCTATTTTTCAAATCCAAATCGGTCACGGTTTTAGCCATTGTGATGCTTGGATCCGCTTCCGGAGCACGTCGACGATGTTCATCCATTTCGGGTGGCGGTGATGTTGTAGCAGGAATCTAAGTTACAGTATATACATCGGAAAGGAAAACCATAAGTGCGAACTGTATCCAATTTCCAGACTTACAGTTTCTTGGCTTCCTGGCTGCTCAGGGCTAACTGGTAACTTGATGCTGGGAGGATAATTACAGCGACGCTTTTCACCAGTCCTTCTACTGTGATAAGACATATAGTACGGGTCTTCCCGCATTGTGGGATTATAATAGCAGTTGTAGTCGCGCTGACGTTCCTCTTGACTTGCAGTCGGGGGAACACGAGATGTGCTGAAAATCCTCTGTTATTTGGTCCCGCAACAGTTCAACGTGGAAAGTATCCAGGATGAAATACAAGACATAACCGAAAAGCAAACCAGAGCTGAACAGATGGGGTGATGATGAGGCGCAGTTTCAACGGGGGGAATTTTGTACTATCACTGCTTCCCTGGTACTGATTTACAAGTCTTCTGGCGAAACCTGTGAACTCTTGTGAAGCTGGAGCAAGCTCATCTAGCCATCATGGTAAAACCTGTCAACTCGAGAAGAGGCTGCCTAGATAGGTCGACACGTCGATGGGAAGTAGCGAAAGTGCAAAATGCCCCCCCCCCCTCCCCCGTCGTCAAACTGCACCTGATTATGATTGTCCGCGGTGTGAGGAAGGAAGGAGTAAGCTCGCCTACGGCTGCTCTTTCATGAAGTACAGAGCTGACAGATCTCATAACGACAAAATACCGACCTGCTGGGCTGAAAAATTTGGTTGAAAACAGCTTCCGGAATCTGGTCAGCTGGAGCACTGGGCCACGCACAATTGGTACAAGGCGAAACCACCTGAAAGTTGAAAACTTAGCAGGTTAACCTTGCAGTGTAATAAAGTTACCTTTATCGGTGTGAACGGACTGCAGGCGAGGTTTTCGTCATCGCTTGAGTTGCACGGCGTTGCTACACCAAAATGGTAACTGAAAGATATCTAGTAACGACATGTCGAACGCTGCGGATCCTCCAGCGCGGGAGGGGGGACGTTTTTGGTTGTGGAGGGAGGGAGACTTGCATTTGCCCTTGAAAAAAAAATGTTTATTTGCTTTTTTTCCTGTTTCAAAAAGCGCTATGAATCCCCTCTGGGCTGGCGGCAACCTCTTGGGAAGAAAAAACTTCGGGAAAGTGCTACGAAAGTGGGAAAATTTAGGAAGATAGGCTCAGGACAAGGAATGGGAAAGGAGCTAACAGAGGAAGAAGTTTCGAAGTGGGGTTGCATCACAGTGTAAGCTTCGAAGTCAAATTTTGCAAAAATTCCCCGACAGAAGGACCTGCCTGTAACCAAATCGCAAAAAGTAAAATGCTCAGAAGATCGACTGACCTTGCATCGTCGGCACTGCAATAGATGCCGGTAACAAGGCTCTGCTTGTTTGTGTCAGCCCAGGCGGGTGTGCCGCTAATCTCGTCATCAGATGAGTCCTGCTCACTTCCTACTGATTCGCTTGGAGAGATATTGTCATCCACTGGGTCAGCATTCACTGGAAACCGGCGATGGTAGGAATGCCTGAAACAAGTGTTCGCGACAAGAGCCTTGTGCAAGTTCACCTATCAGGAGGCCTAACTCACTTGGTACGACGCTTGCTTTGCCTCTTCATAACCGTATACAGTGGATTCGTTTTCACCATTCCAGGTCTCGATGCAACTTTAATAGGAGCAGCAAGTGGGCAATCGACGACAGGTTCACGTTCGAGAGAAGCCAGGTATTCCTCAGAGGGTTGTCGTGTACAGTTGTCGCAAGAACAGGAGTCACTTTTGCTTATATCCACAAAATTCCACCTGAAACGTCATTTTGGACTTTATCTGTTTATTGCTCTCCGCTCTAACGAGAACAAAAGCGTTCGCTGTAGGGTAAACAAATGGCAAAAATGATGTTTTACCTCGTATCGTCATCTGACGGAGGAGGGAATGGGGCCTGAAACGGCCCAACTTGTGGGGGAGGAACAGGCGGCTGTGAACGAGACGGAGCGAGATAAGCATTTTGTAAGACCCCTTGCATATAAGAATGTCCATTTGCATTCGAAACGAGTAGCTGATTACGACGACCATTTTCGGGGGCTGAAGATAATCGTTTCAGTGCTCACATTTTGAATTTTTGGGGTAAACTGTGCTGGAAACGAATTGTGCATCAACTACGCTGAAAACGATTGGCTTCTTTCCTATAAAATAATGTTTTTAGGCGAACCCTTCATTTGGTCTGAAAGTTCAACCCTTTTCAGAGACTAAAGATTCCACCAAACGTTAGGATTGGGGGGAGGGAGGGGGTGGGAGGGGGAGGAGTAAAACTAGTAAGGCGAATTCGCCATACGAAAATTCTTGATCTTACTAACTATACCAACGTTCGGTGGAATCTTTGGTTATTGAAGAAGATGAAACGGTCGAAACGTCAAGCCAAATAAGGGTTTTATCAAACCCCGTTTGACAGAAGAAGAAAGCTAACTGGACAACATGTCAAGGTTCCAGCACGGAATAACATAGACATTCTGCTATGGCTAATGATTGTTCACCTAGAAGTTCATCAGGAGTCATTGCAGGAGCACCTGGTTCCTCCTTGGAGCAAGCAGCGTCATCTTCCATAGTTACGCAAACATAACAAGATGGGTATAACATTCGAATACCATCTATTTCAACAGGTACCATTCGCGGAATTCCCTCCTCCTGAAATAGTTTAATATAATTGCAGAGAAAGGTACCGCTCTAGTCTCCGAAACTCTGGCCAGATTTTCCCGAATTTTTCCTCAAGAGCAGATTCGGATGAAAAATTGTTTTCAGGGGTATCTCAACCTACGAAACACTATCATATACGCTTGGCCCGAAAAGGCCTGGCACCCACGTTAAAACATAATAATCTAAACTACAAAACCGGCTGAATTCGTTGCTAGAGGTAGTTTGACCTCCTGATTGCGAATATTACACCTGCTAGGCTCAAAACCGTCCAGAGTGTGCGCTACACGCGCCGGAGTCAAAAAAAGCATAAACTGCCGTCGTCTTTAACGTGGGCAGTAAGCCGTCTTGTGCAAAGCGGATGTTATCTTCATGTCCGGTATACCAAAGTAAACCCGGGGACAAATTTTTGGCCAAACGTACCCACATGTACCCGCAGGAGGGGGTCGTTAAAAGCTGGCCTGATTTCAGAAGATTGGGCAGTCAAGAATAAATAATGCCGAAAATTCAGTTCTCGATTGCTTTCAGACAAGAAGACTGACCTGATTTTCCTCTTCGGTGTCGTCAAAATCTCGCACCAAAGGCGCAACAAATTCTCGCCATTCTTCCCATTGTTTCTCAGCACTAGGTTGATTTCGTCCCACCTCACTACCTCGCGGCAAGAGAACAGCATGAAGTGACCAAGGCCCAACAACTACCTGCACTCTTTGTCCGCTCTCAAGATGTCTGAAATAAGCAAACCATGGCAGTAACAAGTACCACAAACCAGTGTACAAGACTTATTCATCAATACATTGAAACAAATTAAAGGACAATTTTTCAAAAGTCATTTTAAGCGCTCAAAGGCACACCCCGCTTTTAAAAACGGTTTTTTGTGCGGCTCAAACAATGGTGACAATATGGTAAACAGCGCAATCAAAAACAAGCACTAAAACCCGAAGGAAACGCCCGATATAGCACCGAATGCTGGAACGCGCCTGTACTTGCATAAAACGACGGCGTGGTTAGACGAGTTCGCACTTGTTGGTACCAGCTCTTTCTCCTTATCACCTCACTCACCACTCGAGTCAGAGAAAGTTAGCAGGGAACAACCGCACCATCAGTCAATCACTAAAAATGAAAGTTGGGCGACCAATGGGCAGAGCTGCTGTTTAGCCCCGATTGGGTGGTGTTTCTGTAATGTATCGAGATGCGAAAATATTAGGTCATCCCATTCAAAGTGGCCGACACATATAGAGGAATGGCAGAAAAGCAAAGGGGATAGAGCAGCGGGCTACTATACCATTTGGAAGCTAGTACCTTAAGCTGTGTATCTGTGAAATTTGGCGAACCTAGCCTCTGAAGAAGTTCTCGAGAAATTGAAGAGAAGCCCGAGTGGTGAAAATCGGCGCCGGTTTTTCAAATCAGACGTCATAAAAGGAAAGTGCGCTGCTCAAATTTGACCTGCGCCGGACCATAGTTGTGTGTAAGGGTGTTCTCGAAATACACGGTGGAAGATTTGGTTCAGGAGCCCGTACAAGGAAGAAAGGAAAAAATTTGTTGTCGTGGATGGTCCCATAATATTCATCCTGCACAAGAAAAACGGGTGGATGAAGTCAGGCACTGAATATCTGATCACAGAGCCTGGACCCTTGTCGAGCTTCCCCGCGAGTCTGACATCCCAGCTGCAACTGCTGCCCGAGTTATGTCCGATAAACGGAGGATGGTCAAGAGGGTGGCGCATGGGTACCCAATTTTCTTATAGAAGCACGAACGCAGTACCGATTCTATACCTCTAGCAGTAATGTTCTCAGCATGAGATGTCACTCACAACTGTGAAAACGCACCCAGGCCTTAGATGAAATATGGGTGGTCTCGGACCTCGAGCCGAAACTCACAATCGTCAATTTTGTATGAATGCAGATGAGAAGCCGCCCGAGTTCTACCATGAAGAGTTACGTGGGCGCAAGTGGATGATCATCATAGCAAAGGATTCCCACACTGTGGCTTTCAAGCGGCTCTATACAGAGAACAAATCCGTCACTGTCGGTGCATATTGCCTGTTCCTCGGCATTCAGATCGACAAATGGATGCTACCACACAACTACAAGAAGGCCACCGTTGCTCGTCATAGTGCCAGACCCAACTGTATTGTAGATCAGTGCTGGGACACAAACAATACTGAGACCTGAGGTTCAATCGTCCCATTCGCCCGTCATAAAGCCATGCGATTACAACTGTTCTATTCAGTAGAGAGTACTCTCCGACGGCAGACGCTACAATGTTTTGTCATTTGCCGAAATTGGCAACAACAGCAATTTACCCACACTTGTTGAAAAATCGAAGGTACCAGAGGTCCAAAGGCCCTCGGGGAGCGGGTCATTGGTGAAGGAGGGATTTACTCATCCTAAAGCTAAAATATCACTTTTCTATCTATTCTCCTCTTTGTTTTATTCAAAAAAAACCATCGGCCACTTTGAATGGGATGACCTAATAGTACACCCTCCTTCTATAGGGGGGGGGGCATAATACCCAATGGAAGCGTCTGAACATCAAATGACCGCGGAGTGTGCTAATCCGCAGTCACTGCTGGGCATATTCAATCCATGAAAGCAACGCTCTTGCATAAAAAAATTCCACGGAATTTGTTGAAAAATCCAGTTTTTGATTTTAGTCGAGTTTGTTTTGGTGCTACATCGTTCAAATAAAAAGAAACAAACAAAATTATAGCTAACCGCTTCGACAGCCGTAGTAACGGAGGTTGTCGCTGGGCGTTTACCGTCATGCAAACCGTATTACCTCCGTGAACAAAGAATTGAACATTGGTGGCCAAGATGTAACTGCAATTGAGATATACCAATTCAGACTTTCATAGCGAGTTGATTGCGATGATAAAACTTACCGCGGAAGGAGATGTTGTCGCCCAGGAAGAGGCTCACGCAGTGGTCGAGTAAACCACCTGCCAAAGCGAACAAATCCGTCACGGGCCATACTTCGCTCAATCATCGTGTGCAGCGCTTGAAACAGCAACACTCGCACCTCATAATTTATCCCGTTTGCAGCCGTGCCGACCCCGTTCTCGTCCGCATCTGGAAAAAAAACATGTTTGCTTTCAATAGAACCAAACTTGGAGTAGTACCAGACAGCCATGGCACATAATAACTAAAAACTTCGGAGTCAAAGAATATGACCACTTTGAGGCTGCGCTCATACTTTGCGTCAGCGTTTTAAGCGACTGTTCGCGGAAAGTTCAAAGCTACACGCGAAACGCTCAAAACGCTGGATTGATACATACACTTCAAAGCAGCTCTTGTGCGAAGGCGGACGCTAGATCCAAACGCTCAAAACACTGACGCGAGATGTATGAATGTAGTCTTAATATAAAATAATCAATGAAAGAGAAAAAACTACTGAATTTCATGAATTGGTCTAAAAGGGAAATCGGAAGAACTCACCGAGATGTGAAGTGTTAACAGAGAGTTTCTCCGGAGGTTCATTTGAATACCAGAACAACCAAAGCTCCTTGGAAATTTCATTTGTGAACGATGGCAAAGGAAGTGGTTCTGGTTGTGAGGACATTTGCAATGGTTTTCGCCGCCAAGTGCAAAGCAACCCGTCCTAAAAATGCATAGAATCAATAAAGTCATAGAAATATTACAAAATCAGCATAGCGTACGACTTGGGAACGTTCAACGCTAACACTGTAAACAGCTGTAACCCACCCGCAAGCATTTCCCGTATGCTTTCAGAATGGGATCGCACTGGATGGGAACACCACGAGGTGAATTTGATGGAGTTAAAAAACACCGCCATTTCAGACCGTTCAATTCCGTCTGCAAGCATCAACATAATCTTCATTAAGTAAGGAGCACCAAAACTATGTAAAAAAAATTCAAAAAATATGTATTCACAACATACCAAGGCGTAGACGTTGGAGAAGCAGTCCTCCAAGCTACCACCGTTCATCGCCATAATGGCGCCTCAGTGTGAAAGAATCAACGAGAACTACACAAGAACCTGGAAAAAATTTAAAATGCGGATTTACGCGATTCAGTTATAGGCAGCTCTAACAGATAACCAAAGCATTCAATGTCGACACTAAAGAAAGGATTTTTAAAAAAATGAGCACTAAATAAAAAAAAGAAAATTCAAAAACAGGGCTCTTCCAGTGAACAAAGCACTCTTTGAGTAGAGATATCGTTAGGGGTTTTGAGCGTCGATCGTTTTGAGCGTTGATAGTCGCCACAACTTAGTCCATAAGACATTTACAAGTCAGAATAAAAAAAAGTAGATGACAAACGAATGAGCCTCCACGTCAAAAACTTTTGCTATCTGACAAAAAAACGATCCACCTAATAAGCTACCCAATTTTTCTTTTTACTGCCCTTCCCACATAAGTAATTGATTTCGACTATTCCAACGAATATCCTTCTTTTTCATGCACAAACTCGTAGTGCAGAATCTTCAGTAAGCATTGTTAGGAAGGGGGGGGGGGGGAGAGGATTCGACCGCGCATCTGTATCTCTCCCCTGAACAGTCCAGTTTAGGAATGCAGATGACCAGAATTGCCAAAGTATAGTGCCGCTGAGAAGAGACAGTCTCCAGTAAGCCCAAACCTTGATTAACGGAAGGGATACGAAGGCTTTAGTGAGTGATCCCCAGTCTACGTTGGCACCAAACCTTCTTGCCTACGTAGGTCTACATACAATCACTCAAGAACCATTAAAAATGACACTATTAAAAGCAGCTACGAGAGTAGAAAGGGAGCAGTAACATAAGGACTTTCCTAAGGATAGCTAAGGAGGTTAAATCGAGAAAGTAACTAGTAATATAGGACCTGTAATCGGCATCGGGAGTTGTGTGTCAAAGATATGGCGTGATGGTGGAATAAAATGCTAATAGGGAAAGTCTCCAGAGCACTGGAATATGTATATTAGTTTCTGGACCAAATCCCTTGGGAATGACGGCTAGTTCGAGAGCTAGTTTGAAAAAAAGATAATTGCCACAACAAACGGTTTTGGAGTAACTCTGCTACTTTCCGCTATTGGGCAGACTTTGCGAATTCGATCACGGCCCTGCTCCAAGAAATCACGAAGGAGAAAACCACTAAATTTGCACACAAACGACATTAAACGAGCTTCTTTACGAGAAAACCACGCTTCGGTGGGAATGTTCTTGCGCCTGCCACTGATTTTCAATCTCATTCATGTGACAGAGCATTCATTTCACGGCAGTACTGTCATTATGTACTTGTGTGCAGAAGCAGTAATGATTTGTAATCACCACGACACCTGTTGTCAGCCTCGCAAGGTTCACGCAAAATCCATGATGGAAAACAAAATTTTAGAAAACACTGAAGTAACAAGATGGGAACAGACAGTTTTATAAGTGCAGCCTAAGTAGCACTACTCGAGGTAGGGCGATATCGTAGCTGAGAGAAATGGAACCACTCGCCAGTGCCTCGGTATCCTTTGCCTAGTCATGGTTAGGCCTAGAACAGACTTTATTTTCTCTGCGGGACCAGTCCTTGGCAACACTGGTAGACTGCGCTCTGGGCCTGAGCGTTCCGGAGAAGCAGGATGTAGAGTGCCCCCCCCCCCCTAAGCCACTGAGCGCCAACGCCGACGTGTTGCTCATTCCACTAATCATGAATTTTCACCACATACTACCAATTTTCCGGCGTTTTTTTTTCACAAAAAAAACTCCACGGTCAAATAGGTTTTTACAGGGTGGAAAAGAAAAAAAAACACAAAAGTCAATAACCGAAAATATTTTCCAAAGCAAATACGACCCACCTCGCTCCCAGTGTAACGTGCACTAAGGCAAAGCAACAGAACTAAATGCCTGAGAATCTTAAGTAATTTGAAGAAAAAAAGTTGAATTATAAGTGGGTTGAAAATGAAACATCTGGAACCCAAAAATCACTGCCCCTACCCCTCCCCATGCCCCATCATTCCAGATCAGAGCACGTCGTACGTTGAGATTCCCAGCATGGAGGGGTCTTTCTGGTCGATTGAGGGAGAAAGTGATCGTACTTATCTTTGCAAAAAATTGGTAGTTGACTCCTCTCAGTTTTCCCGTTTATGTCCCTCGATTACTTTTTTGGAGGAAGAGAATTTCTTGAAACGAAGTTCCAGGAACAGTGGTAGGAAGCTGGAAATCAGGAGAATGGTCGAGAGGATAGGGAAAGGAGGGGGGGGGGGGTGCTGCACCAGAGGAGAAAACCCTGTGAGGTTGCATTTCTCGAAATTTTTGCCCGCGCCAAAATATCTCACGGTCATATTTTTGATTAATGACCAGCCCTTAAAAAGAAGTCTTAACATGTTCAAAACTCCTCGTTATTTTATGAGACCGCAACAATGGTATGTCGTACGCTGGGGCTCCCAAGGTGGGGGGGGGTCGTATGTGGCAGCTGGATGGAGGGGAGGTCACATTCGCCCCAGATAAAAAGGTTGTTTGCCGGCTTTCTTCGTTTTTTTTTCCTGTTTAGTGTGCGGCCACATAACCCCTCCCTGTCTCGATGGCAGCTTGAGATGAAAAATGAGATAACAGGGAGATTGTAGGCAGAATGGGATAGGGGACGTACCGCAGGAGGAAACTTTGAAGAGGGCTCGCACTTTGGCGTACTTGCCCTGACTGCAAATCAAAAGAATTTCCGTACAGGGGTGAACAGGCTCGAAAAGGTGTTGGGGCAAGTGAACACCTATAACGGTATCGAATTCTCGCAAAAAACTTTCAAAAAACGACAACTGATAATCAAACCCGTTTGTAGTAGTATGAAGGTTTTCATATGGTTAAGGACAACAAAGTTGTTTCGGCGACTAATATCCAAAAATTGGGCGCAGTTCGGCGATGGGGGGGGGCTGCATTTTGCACTTAAGCTTTCACTAGTTAGTTACAAGTCTCACCCTGGTGAAACCTGTGAACTCGTGTGAAGCTGGAGTAAACTCGTCCACTAAGCCACCATTGTAAATGGTATTCGTATGGTACTTAATTGCTTTGCAAGAGTTAACATGTATGTACTTTTTACAAGGGTTGACAGGCGGCCTCCACACACTTTGGCTCTTGTCGTTTCGTGGCTTTAAAGGATTTTACAGATCTCATTTGATAGTTCGACACGTCTAAGGAAAGTAACAGACGTGCTAAATGCCCCTTCCCCGTCCCTGAGTCCCCAAACAGCGAAAAAAAAACTGCACACGACTCACGGTTATTTAAAAAAACTCACCTTGACAGTCTTCATATGAATCAAACGCTATCCAAAGCCTGATGGTCAGCAACAAATCCTTCAGTCACAACAATTTTCTCCAGGATATAGAGGCGAAATGAATAGAAAGATGATCGCCGGGGCGTATAAAATGCTGACTGTTGACACTGCAAAGAATGAAACCACAGTGCTGTGAAGCGCATGACAAGAGGCATAAAACACGTGCGAGAACAACGACAACGACGACAAGGAGGGGGCATCAGATGGCGTGAAATGGAGGTGAACAACGTCTTCCGACGTATGTCCCCACACACCTTCCGGGCCAATCAATAGGGATACTCGAATTGGTTAAAGATGCGAATCGCGCTATGTGTGGGCCTCGCGTTCGGGGGTATCGCCGCGAGATTGGCGGGCGGATGCACGCGACGCGACAGGCACGCGACGCGGTCGATCAATCAGCGCCGCAAGACGCCGACGGGCGCGGATCGTCGACGTCGCGGCGAATGCGATCGCGGCGACCACGGCGACCGCCGCTCGCTCCACCGTCTCTCCGCCTGTTTCGTCCCTCTACCTGGCCCGGACTCTCTCCCAAAGATCACAGATCGTGCTCTGCTTCTCCGACTTGGGGCTCATCGTTCTTTAGCCCATCGTTGCAACTCTACACTATTTGACTTACAGCTGTCTCTCGTCCTGTTCGGGGCAAGATTATTTCGTCCTTATGCATGGGATCTCGCCTGAACACTGGTCAACGGAAAAAATCGATCCCAGCCAGACGTCCTGTCGATAGGGTGCCCAAATAATGACCGCCAGCTCTCTGCCACCAAGGTTTTTTAATTGTAAACCTCAGATCATTGGTCGGATCGGCATCTCTTCTCCATTCTTATCGATCATGTTATATTGCAGTTTCTCCTTGTCGGCCCCAGATGGTCCCAGTTAGGAAAAATGGGCGCAGTTCGGCGACAGGCTTTGCACTTTCGGTGCTTCACTAGTTCCGGTTTACAAGTCCAACTCTGTGAACTCTTGTGAAGCTGGAGCAAGCTCGTCGAGCCACCATAGGTATAAACCTGTCAACCCTTGTAAGCTCATGAAACAGCTCTCTAGGTGGTACGACACGTTGGTGGGAAGTGGCAAAAGTGCGAAATGCCTCCCTCGTCGCCGAACTGTCCCGAAAATGGATGGAGCCATGCTAAGAATGATACCATATCTAGACCTTTTGTGGTGCAAGTCGGCTGAGGGGTGAAGGGGTTTTTTGATCCTTGTCAGTGTGCAGGTATATATCGTAAAGAGATCACAGATCGCGCTCTGCTTCTCCGACCTGGGGCTTATCGTTCTTTAGCGTTGCAACTCTATACTTTTTGGCTTACATCTGTCTCTCGTCCTGTCCGGGGCAAGATTATATTCGTCCTCATGCATGGGATCTCGCCTGAACACTGGTCAACGGAAAAAATCGATCCCAGCCAGACGTCCTGTCGATAGGGTGCCCAAACAATGACCGCCAGCTCTCTGCCACCAAGGTTTTTTAATTGTAAACCTCAGATCATTGGTCGGATCGGCATCTCTTCTCCATTCTTATCGATCATGTTTTAGTTGCAGTTTCTCCTTGTCGGCCCCTGATGGTCCTGGTAAGGAAAAGTGGGCACAGTTCGGCGACAGGGGAAGAGAGGCGGTGTGGGGGGGAGGGCATTTTGCACTTTCGCTGCTTCACTAGTTCCGGTTTACAAGTCCAAAACCTGTGAACTCTTGTGAAGCTGGAGCAAGCTCGTCGAGCCACCATGGTAAACCTGTCAACTCTTGTAAGCTCATGAAATAGCTCTCTAGATGGCTCGACACGTCGATGAGAAGTGGCAAAAGTGCAAAATGCCTCCCCCGTCGCCGAACTGTCCCGAAAATGGATGGAGCCATGCTAAGAATGCTACCTTATCTGGACCTTTTGGGGCGCAAATCGGCTGAGGGGTGAGGGATTTTTTAACTCGTGTCAATGTTCTGGAATATATTGTAACGGGATCACAGGTCGTGCTCTGCTTCTTCGACTTAGGGCCCGTCTTTGCAATTCTTACTATGGCTTACATGTCTCTCCTATTCACAGCCAGGTTATTTCCTCTTCCATGCATGGGAGTCTCGTCTGGGTACTGCACAATGGAAAAGTCGATCCCAGCCAGACATCCTGTCGATGGGCTGCCCAAACAATGACCGCCAGCTCTCTGCCACCACGGTTTTTTACGTCTAAACCTCAGAGCATCTGTCGGATGGACATCTCTCCCTCATTTTTAACGATCATGTTTTCATTGCGATTTCTCGTTGTCGGCTCAGCTGGTCCCTAAGTAATCCATTGTAAAAATGGTATCAAGGCACGTCTTACGGGAATCCCCAGCGGGTGGGTCGTACTGGTCCCACGAAAAAATATCTTTGGAAGTCTATTTTTCCTGTTTCATAGCTGCTATTCACATAGCCTTTGAGAGAGAAAGTTGCCGCTTTCTCAGGTTTTTCCAGGTTCTTTGTAGGTATGTATCCCATCCCCCTTCCTTCTCGACTGTGAAGTTTTGGCGCGAAAGTGGAGGAACTTTACGGGCAATCTCTTGGATAAACTTGGAAAAGTTCGAAAGGCAACGACAGAACCGGTAGAGGATGGATCAGAAGACGTGGTAGCAGAGGACGAAATGCAGGGAGGGGCCCGGTCGAGCACTCTCCCGAAAAATTCTCCCAATTTTAGGACGCGCCCTGAATGAGACCATGTTTCAACCTTTAAAGACCCAAGTCGGTTTGTCCGTATATTGACTCGCATCAGTCTTTCTTCCTGTTCGCGGCCAGATTATTTCCTCCCTCATACATGGAAGTCTCGCCTGTTTGCTGCCGACATGCCCACGCAAGAACGCGAAATAAGCCTATCCATCAGCCAGAAGACCTCTCGCTCGCACAGCAGCTGCCCAAACATGCGACCTCAGCGCTGCTCTTCGCGTATTTGTTTACGCTTGCAACCTACCGCGGCACCGGTCCAAGGATAGGTAATCCTCTTCTTTAATCAGTTATCGGATCAACGTTTTACTGCACTTTTCTCGTTAGCGTCTTCGGAGCTGGGCACGTTAGGGAGCACCGAGGGAACTCGTAAAAACCGATAGCATTTCAGACCTGCTGAGTATGCAAGGTGTGCCCACCCGCTATGGGATGAGTTATCTTTTTGTCCATCTGCATGTGCTTGGCTAATTTATTTAGGGACCTGTTATGTAAGAGCTTGTAAAACTGCAAAAGATACTAGCTTTCTCTCCCGCTATTCTTTTTTGTTTCCTGTATAAAACCGCGTCAGAAGGGGCATTGTTGCGCTTTCCTCTAGGGGCTCGACTTGGAAGATATGATGTACCACGTTAAAAGCCATGTTCCGCGTTCATTTGATGCTCAAGCGCCTTCTCTGGACATGGTGGTCCTTCCAGCAAGCATGGAGAATGTACTGCTTTCTCACCTCAACATTACGCGAAGAAAGCGCGACGCGCTCACATCGAGTCCCAATAGCAGCAGCAACGCCCAACTTCCATTTGTCAAGGCTTCCCGGTAGTGCGTTTGCTCCGCTACTTGCTGTCTCCATTTCGAATAGCTGAAGGTGAGGTATTACGGGAGCGGCATTCAGCAACCTCGTCTGACCACGCCCTTCTTCGCCTTTTGCCACACCACAAACGGCCATTCATTAACGGGCTTCATGCGAAACTACTCGGTGGGCATTTCTTCTCTAAGCATTTCTCCTCAGTTTTTGTGTTATTCAACACATCTTCCAGCTATTCTCAGCGCAGAACTCGCCATGCCTCGGGCGTTCCTTTGATTCGCTTCAGAACTGGTCTCTCTTATTTTAGGCTGTGTCCATGGCGCGGGGGGCGGGGGCCTAGCGGGCTGTCATAACTTGAAGAGCGCCAAGTGAAGTTGCTTGAGCCATCTGGGAGCGGGACGGGGCCCAGCGGCCTTATCATTAAACGGAGGTGTGATGTGTTGCGTTCATTCTTTGTGTGAACTGTGGTCTCTGTTGCTTTCCAGATTGTTTTCCGTCTCTCATTCTTTGTCTCTGGTCTCTCGCCAGCGAAGCAGTATGTCGTTCCTTGGCATATTCATCCCATCCTACACCGTTTCTTGACACATTCGTCCCTGGTGCCTTTTTTAGTACTTACTCGACAGTTTTATCAACCCTCTTGCTCACTGCTAGATTAATCATCACCTAGGGAGTCATATTCCTGTCCAAAATCCCATGAGTGCTACGTGGCATGTATCTTTGGTGCAGGAAGGTGCAAAGCAACGATTGAAGCTGGACTGTTAGAATTTTAGCTTGTTCTGGAAAAGTTCCGGGAAGGTTAGCACTTTCTTTCATTTAACAGGCGACATTTTGTTAAGAACTACACAGGTGTTGCTTTTCCCAAACGCCATAAAAATGTTTGCGTTTTGTGGTTTCAAATTAGTTGGGTGCTTGGTACCTCGCAGTATTAAGATAAATATACAGTATCCAAAATGAATCTGCAGACTTTTTCGTCGCAGATGATGGGTCGTATCAATGAGACTGGGTTTGGGACGCCGCCACCCCGTTCCCCACCAGTTGTTGAAGCGGGTAAGCGACAGCAGTTGGTGGGATACGGGGATACGGCTGAAACGACATGGTGCAGTCTTGTCGCTCTCTGGCTTCAACAACTGGTGGGAATACGGTGTCGCTCCAAGCTCATACCGCCTGAAACGCTCCTTCATCCTCAGCGAACAATACTATCAGGCGTTACGAGACTTCACACCTCTTTACAAAGAGGTCCAGCCACCTACAGGAACTAGCTAAATGCCCCTGGCCGACTAGTGTCTTCTACAGCACTGAGCACCTTTTTTATGGTCCGTATTTTTCTAGAATGTCCTCAGAAACGCAAATACGCTCCCAAGATGTATATTGCACAAGAAAATGAAAGTCTCTGAAACATACTCAAAAGTCCTTAAAATGTTTTCGAATATTTCGCCTTGCTCTGTGATCAGAGCACTGCTTGAAATAGGGAGGATTTTATGTTTTTCCGCCCCCCCCCCCATGCTAGCTGTTACCTAACATTATGATTTCCTTCTTCATTCCTGTCACTTGTTCAGAATTTTTGCACTTCTGCTCTCAAAAGCAGCTGCTGTTGAGTGTGGTGGGAGGGGGAGGGGGTGGCGTGGGAAGAGGTCACCACCAAACAACTACAGATTCATCTATCGGAAATAGCAGTTGTACAAAACACCGAAGACTTCGACTGCACCACCAAACTACGACGAGGGATGAAAAGTAAGCAACCGAAAAAGTTGTATCGCGCACGGAAGAGAAATTCTTGAGGTCGGATACAACCCCTCTCTCAAGGCCACAGGCAAATAGCATCTCCTCTATGGGAGTCTTCCGACGTTGAGGAGGTGTTGCGCGTGAAACAGGAAATAATTACCAAAAAATACTCTTTCAGCCGAAATACGACCCCACCCCCCTCCCTCTATCGACCACATACTATCTCTCGCTGGGAATCTCAAACTGCCATGTGCCCTGTCAGCGATCTGCCTGCTATCACCATGTGGCTGTCCATGCGCGTGCATCGCCTCGTGGGAACAAGTGGGTTCTTTTCGCTGTAAGTTCACTCACTACTTCCCACGGGGCGAGGTACCCGTGAAGGTAGCTTCGTCGTACTAGCAGGCAAATCGCTGATGAAGGTGCTCGACGCCAAAATCTTCAAAAAATATCAGGTACTCTGAATTCATTTCAGGCTTTCGAGTTCTTATTCAGGACAGCCCAATCAGGGCCAGGGCACATCGTTGTAGGGGAATCCCCAATAGGGGGAGGGGTCGTATTTGGTCGCCAGGAGAGGGATTGGGGTGGCTGGAAAAATTTATTTTGATAGTTAATTTTTCTCGCTTCACGGACGTTGTAAAGGAGGGGGGGGACGTGTTTAAGTTTTAGCGTTGTGGGAGCGGTGGTTGACTTTTGTTGACTTTTTGTGATTTTTCTATTTCCCATGCGTACCTATGGTACTGCTCCCCCCCCCCCCCCCCCCGCTCGACAGCAAAATTTTTGGAAAAAAGTAGGGAAGTTTTCGGGAAATTTTGGAAAAGTGGCAGGAAGTTGGGGAAAATCTGAGTTGGTTGTCTCGGGGAGGTCGTATTGTCGCGCTTTTCCTGTCTTCACATGTGCTATTTACCCCCTCCCACCCCCCCCCCTGCTCGACGGCTCGATTCGATGAGCGGAAGGCCGCAGGGGGAGGGGGTCGTACCAAACCCATTAAAAGGGGGGGGGGGTCGTACGGACTCGACCGAAATCCCCAATCGATGGTGTGCCTGATCAGGGCACGTCGTACTCTGGGGACTCCCCAACAGAGAGGGTGTAAAAGGTCGATGGAGGAAGGGGGGGTCGTATTTGGTTTGAGTCTGAATCTCTCGATTTCTCGGAACTTTTCTCGATTTTTCCATTTTCACGTCGCTGGACCCCCTCCCCCTCACTCCACGGCACTTTTTCGGGGCAAAGCTGGACCTGAGAATTTTCGAAAAAAAGTCTGGAAACGAAATAGGATTACATGAAGGTGGGAGGTAGGACGGGGGTGTAAGGGTGGGTGGGGGATTCATTTGCAGAACTTTCCCCAACGGCAGGACGTATCACGGTAATTTTTACGTTTTCTGCATTTCTTTCGTTGTACTGCTACACGGCATCATTTTCTAGTATCGATTAGAGTCTGCATGAAAGAGTGCAAAGGGCTGGAACACCTCTCTTGACCGTTCCGATACTCGTTGCTTTGTAGCCTCATATTTTTCTTTGAACCTTTTGTCTGTTGTTCCAAATGGGGAAATTTAAAACTTTGTTTGAGAAGGACGGGCCTTTCCGTACCTTCCGTTTTTGGAAAAATTTAGCCATTTACAAGATTCTGGATGATATCTACTGCAAAGTGAGGCGGTGGTGGTGTAGTGGCAATAGCACGCTTACAACCATAGCGCGGTCTGAGGGTCAAATGACGGATCGGCTCCACCCATTCGCGCTAAATTGTTACCGTATTCGTCGGGAAGAAGGAAGTAATGATTTGAACACCACTTGGCCACGCAAGTCATTGTTTAGGCCACATGGCATCCAGTAAGCTAGAACGATACTGAATA
>MU966658.1:0-19070 GCA_036418165.1 Cooperia oncophora
GTGTGTTGAGACCCGCCCACAGTGGGCGGAGCTTGCCCTAAATCGCAGGGTATTCATTTTAAAAGTTTGTAGCTCGGTTCCAGAACACTCCAGACACCGGAAAAAAGTGGACTAAGGTCAGCAGAGGGTCGCCGGTGAGGATTGTGGGGCACAAACATTGTGGGCGGGGCTGCTCCGAGGTGGGCGGAGTCAGACGAAGAATCTGTAAAATAGCTCAAGAGTACTTCAGACACCGGAAAAAAGTGGAGTACAGAACAAAAGGCGGATATCAGTTGAGTCTAGAAATATGTGAAAGAAAATACGCGCGGCGAAGCCGCGCCCGCCCGGCGCAGCCGGGCCGTATCAGAAGGAGGCGCCGGCGTTAGCCGGCGAGCCGACTGGTATTATATACAGTGGGTTATAGCTGTGATGATATAGATAGCAAAACTGCAACCTGCATTTGCAACTTATGAGCAGGTAAAGTTTGTAATGGTGCAGTAGGGTGGAGGCTTGGTGGTGAGCTGTGAAGCATAAGCGAGGAATCGCATACGTCGAATCGAGTCGTCGAACGTCGAACCTTACCACTGAACCACCACGACTCGATTCGACGTATGCGATTCCTCGCTTATGCTTCACAGCTCACCACCAAGCCTCCACCCTACTGCACCATTACAAACTTTACCTGCTCATAAGTTGCTTGTGAAATGCAGGTTGCAGTTTTGCTATCTATATTTGTAAATAACCTTATAGACTCTATCGATCTACCCAGGTCCCCTTCAATTCCATGGTAAGTTGGCGGACTTCCCTGGTAAGTGTCCACATATCTTCTGTACTAAGAAACTTTCTTCCAGTAATGAAAAATCGTAAAAGAAGTCGCACCCAAAATGCTGCGAAGTAAAGTATGCTATGGTGTGGCAATTGAATAGTAAGGGTCCCATTTTGCGAAAATCAAAGATGTTGTGGTTGAGTTTTGAGGGGTCCACATACTTTTGTTGCGCACTGTATCCTCCTCCGTATATATGTCCGTAGATACCTTAGTCTTCCGGTGAGCTCCGCATCTGACAAGTAGGAGGCCGCAAGAAGCTCATCTGGTCCTTCCATGAGTCGTCACTGAGTCAGTCCACAATCAAAGTTTGTCTTATCTTCTCACGATTAAAACAACTCAACAATATGATTATTTCGTATTCTACTTATGAAGCAACCCTGATCATGGAGCAGTACCCCTAGCTCAGCAACTTTCTATAAATCTTAGCGTTCTCCCCTTCTGTACAGGATTGCGAGTTTGTTTTTCTTAAAACCGACTCTGTCAAATTTGCATTCGTTTGACGTTTTGGCGTTGTCATCTTCCTGAGAGCCTGGAAACAAAAGACGCCTAATAAACCACTCGTCCAAACGATATTCCCCCTACACGGAAATGTAAAAGGGGGCAAACTGCTAACAATTAGTAGCTTCTGTGTGTCACCTGCTCGGGTTCGTAGCACGGTCCAGGCGGCGTGTACTCCCGACAGAACACGCGAAAGCTCTTCTTTTGGCCGTTTGTGCATTCCCGAGAACACACGCGCCGTTAACGTTTAACCTTTATTTCCGCTACTCATCTGATATAAAGAGAAACGGGCCATGCTCTGAAACCATTCGGGTGTAGTCGCGATGTTCTTCCAGTCCGTTCCAGCGAAACATCTTGAGATCGTTCTTCCCATCGTGTTCGTGGCCTACCAGCTGCTCTATGTCCAGGCTCCCAATTCACTAGTCGAACATCCCATCGTCTTTGATCTCTGATCATAGACGTGTTCACGTAAATCCGTTTTAACTTTCTGGCTTCGACAACGAAGTCTTCTTATTGCGTTTTTTTCTCGGATCGTTGTGTTTGATACATTGTCACTAAGTCGGAGGCCAAGCATCTGACGCTTCATTCTGCGCTTATTTTTCCTCAGACGCTCTTCATTCGCCATTGTTAATGCCCATGCTTCGCATCCGTATAGCAGCACAGGCATCGGGCAGATATGGAAGATACCTCGTTTGGTTCACAACGGCGTCATTTTTCCTCTCAGCAGAGTTCTGACTCTTCTGTTGATGTTGCAAGCCGAACTGATTCTATGGTTTATCTGCTGACCGCGTTCCTGAGGAAAATAGAGGATTTGGCCGAGGTACACGAACGATGGAACCAGCGCTATCTCCCTGTCGTCTGCTCTAAGTTGTTGGCCGTTGAAATTTATTGACATCCATTTGGATTTACTTGCGTTCACTTCTACTCCAACCTCTTCAGCAGCTCAATTTATTGAGCATCGTTTCCTATGCTCTCTCAACAGTTGGAGAGCATAGGAGAAGATCATCAGCATACGACGTAGTTGAAGTGTTGACCAATGGGATATCCTTGATCTTCCCAGTCAGTGTCATCAAGGCAGGAATGGAGTGTTAGAATGAACAGCAATGGAGATAATGAATCACCTTGTCGAACTCCTCGTTGTATGTCGATCATCCTTCTCTGTAGCATTAAGAACCAGAAATGAGGCCGCAGGATAGAGTTGCTTTATCATTCGAATGGTGCAGGCATCTACTCCAAATCGGCCTGATGCGCTCCAGATAGCATTGAATTAGATAGTGTCGAATGCTTTCCGGTAATCAACAAATACCATATGGAGTGGTGTTTGCGAGTGAAGAAGCCGTGCCTTAATCAAGCTTGCTCGATGTGGATGAATCTCATTGCTACTTCTTCTAGAGGATGAGCCAGTGCACGGGTAAGAACTTCGATGAATGTGGACAATAAGGAGATCGATCTGTAGTTGCCGATTTCAAAGGATCACCTTATTTATGGAGAAGGATGGTTTCGGCTTTAACGAAACTTCCTGGGAACTTTTAATTCCCAGTAAAATTGATTGGGCTCTGTAACGAGATCGTCTGCACACAAAGGGTCCAGATACTTCGTAAAACTGGAAGGGATTCGGTAGGTACCGGGCACAGTGGTTCCCCGGATCATATGACAGGCGCCTTCTCACCTGTTCCTCGGTGATATTACCCATTTTGCTAGAAATTATATGCAAAGCGAACCAGCCGGATCGCCCAGCTGTCGCCGGGCACTGCTCCCTTTGGATCACGACGTGGCTTCGTCAGACGCTCTTCTCTTAGGCGAGCTAGGATGCGCAGAACGCCCCAGGGCATTTTCACGGAAATGTAGAGGAATAAAATGAAAATAGCTCCACATTAACCAGCAGTTATGGACATCTAGTCTCTTCAGCTAATACTTGACTTTCGACTGTGAGAAGGCTGCACCATTCAATTGATGACCATAGTAGTAAGAATGAGTTCAAGTTGAAGCAGCTGAATGAGCAGTGTAATAGCGCCTTGTTACCTCCGAGAGAGGCACACCTGCGGAGCCATGGGGCGACCACATAAGAGAACATCACTTTGCTTTGTTCATGTCAAAATGTGCGTCAGGGGAGCCTGCATGTTGTAGGTTGCCTGCATGTTGTACCTATCACTACATCTTTATGATATGGTGCAGTGAAAGCTTCAGCACCTTGAATAACGGCGACAACGGTAACGTCCCTAACCAGTCCCTTGTCAGCTACGCTTTTTTTCACCCACCGTTCAATGTCTCTATCTCACCCTCCACATCACTTGCTAGATCCAAGTCCTCACTGTTGCTGTGATCCGCGCTATGGACTTAGCTCTTTATCCTCCGGAAGCCCCTCATCGAATCTTATCAACAGCTTGGTGACCTTGCCCTGTTGAAGCCGCTCATCGAATCTTATCAGCACCTTACAGTTCTTATCACCTACCGATCATGCTACTGTCCTGTACCCTATATCATAGCCTGGACTCAGCACCTAGCTGATGCTGAGACACGCGTTATGAACACACTGGTCTTCCCCCTTTAACGCCTTATATCAGATCTTATCAGCTAACTCGCTGCTAGTGGGAACGGCGCTACGAATTTTGCGTCAAACAGTCACACACAGACTTAGCCGATTATATATGGTAGGATGGTAGGAAACAAAATCTTCTTGTTAATGCTGGTCTAACAGCCTGAACAGTATAATTGTTCCGATGGTACGCGTAGCAGCGCGGTATCACTGTCGTTGTCGTCGTTCACCAAAAAGTGGATAGAACTTTTCCAAAGGAAAAATGTAAAAAAAATGCCAGAAAAAGAAACGACAAAAGGAAGGTTCGGGGGAAACTGCACGGAATGTTTTGGCATTTGTCGTCCGCCGCGAACATCGAACGACAAACAGGAAATCTTGGCGAAACGGCGTTATCGCGTGAATGGGAGAATGTGTATGATAATGATAGACGAAACATTCATATAATCAACGTCAAGCGGAATCGACCGCTTTTTCTCAGCGCTTTCGCCGCGCTATCCCCTGTTGCTGAAGGCCTCGTTTTATAAACGAGTATGCAGTCTGAAATCTTGTTCAAAAGTCGCAAGACTTTTAGCCTGGCACTTACATAATCATTGCTACCCGTTTGATCATTTCATTTCCCCTCTGTTCACTTTCGCTGGACTGAACGGTGAATGAAAGGCCAATTAGCCACCATCTGGAATTCGTTGTAGTGCAAATGACCTTTTGATCTTGGTAGAGTTGAGCAAAACTTATCTTGTCAATCCTATAAGTGTTTCCTCAGGTTATATTAATTTGTGATGTGTTTTTTGGCTTCTTCAGGCCAATAAGTTATTACACATGCACGTGCTGTCTCGCTGGTAAGCAGTACACGATTGAAT
The DNA here is from genome assembly GCA_036418165.1 of Cooperia oncophora. Taxonomy (NCBI): domain Eukaryota; kingdom Metazoa; phylum Nematoda; class Chromadorea; order Rhabditida; family Trichostrongylidae; genus Cooperia; species Cooperia oncophora. The sequence continues at coordinate 4,697 of MU966658.1, forward strand.
TTCTGCGTTTCTGCAAACAGGCAAGTGTTTTTGTTCTCCTTTTTCCTAAAGATATTGGATTCCCAACAATTATGTTAAGGCCACTCTACAATTTTGTTTCATAAAGCCTATTATGGCTGTGATAACATTGTTTCTTATCACGATGGGAAAATATGAAGATGGTAACTGGAGGTACGTTTTTTTGGAATTCCATCTTTTTTATTTCTTTTAAGTGATTCTCGGTCCCGTAATTCGTGTTTCTCATTTTCTATGTTTTGTTCTTGTAAAACCAATTTAGTGCGGATCAAGGGTACCTGTACATAACGCTTGTGTACAACATATCCATATCTCTTGCTTTATACGGTCTGTTTCTTTTCTACACTGCAACACGTGAACTTCTCAGTCCATACAGTCCAGTTCTGAAGTTTCTAACAGTCAAAAGCGTAATCTTCTTGTCCTTTTGGCAAGGTATGTCCCGACCAGAGAAGGTCAACAGGTTAGCCCGGCCATTTGCGAGGAGATGCACACTTTTGAACGCCTCTAGAGACGATGAATTCAGTTCTACTTTCAAAGTTCGCGAAATGGCTGTCTGATGAAGTTATAGGGGCTTTTCTCATTGCTTTTCCTTGTAAGCGCGCCGGCGCCAGAGGGCTGGCGCCTGTAGCGCGCGACATGACCACTTTCGCGCATAAAGGTTGTGATCTTCGCGGACAAGTACCCCTGGGACCCAGCGAATTCCGGAATTTCGACTAAACTTCGAAAAAGTGCGGTGATCGATACTGCTGAAGAGTAGCCGCCAGTGCTGCTGAGTCTTGCATATCACCGATGACAGACTTCGCGCTGAATTAGCTCTTCTGTCTTGTCTTCTCGCAGAGAACAATACGTGTTCACGTGTTCGCATCATCGGCATGGTTTTTCTGATTGCCGGGGGAAATTTCATCCCAACTCCAGTCATCAATGGTTTGTGAGATCCAGCCTGTAGCTGTTCACTCATAGAACACCCCTTCTTTCGCAGTTGAGTCGAAACTTCAGATTCTGCTGTAGACCCCTCCAGAGGTAAGGCTCCGCTGAATAGGGTACGGGGTACACTTGTCAACCCGACGAGAACCCTTGTGACATATGCTACGAGAGAGACAAGCACAGGCTCTCTTATGGGCCACGAGGCAATTTACTTTATGTACTCTCTAATCGCAAGCTCTTACAGGAAAGTAACTGCAAGCGGCAACACTAGAAGCTTCGTCGACCATATTCGTTAGAAAAAAGCAAAACTGTGTCACAAGGGGTCCATCCCACGACTTTCCTTCTGTAGGACACGCTCACTACCGGTTGCGCTGTATTGCTACGCTATATGATCTCCTCATATATGCGACACTTCCACGCTTCCATGCGATTGTATGTAAAATAGCATCGCAGGGGAAAAACCTCCTGATTTCCGCTCACAGAACCGTTTCAGACTTTGAAAGTAGATTTGAATTCACCGTCCGAAGAGGCGTGCAAAGGAATGCTCCTCATTGCAAAAGGACGTACTGATCTGTTGACCCTACCTGGTGATATTCTCAGAATTTCTAAGAGCGTTAGTATCTGTTTTAGGATTTTTTATTGCAATTCTGGGTGCTACGTCAGCCATTGATCCTGTAGTGGACGCAAATGGTCAGGAGATCATAGGCAAAGGTCAGGGTCGATTCACTTTCTTCTCCCACGGCACCGAAAGATCTTCAAAAAAGTGGCCTTCTATGACAGGATGTGCTGTAACTGCCACATTTGTTTACGTTTCGTTTTTTTTTCAAATCAAATGATGACATTGTCGAAACGCTTATGGCACTCTTACGTGATTAGGCCACACCGTAGCGGTGATGGGGAAGGTCATTCCGGTACGACCCCCATTCGACACGAACTGTTGTCCTCCGTTGTTTATACCTGAAACGGTGAAAAGGCAAACGGAGAGAATAGTCCTGTGCCAAAGGCTCCATCTGATAGACAAGAAAACGAAAGCGAAAGCCTCATTCAAAGCAGAGTAACGCGTGAAACAGGGGAAACTGTCACAGCCGCGGCATACGGCTGCAGAAAAAAAAACTCTGGAACAAGCTAAAAAACGCGGGACTATCTGTGACGTTACCGCTTAATTTTCCCCGACTTGCGCACCGAGGTACTGTGGACATAAATAAAGATGCCTGAGAACTGTTTTCAAATCAGCAAAAACAACCCTAAGCAATCACAGAAGTATGTGAAATCTAGGTTCTGGCACCCAAGGCTAGCATCCGGATGACAAAATGACCGAGTAAAAGCCTTCACCTCAACCCATCAGGCATCTTTGAGATGACTTGAAGCATGATTCAAAGGGGAGAGAACCACCAACATGAGTGAGCAGTCTTCAGGACTTTGGAGGAGAATATCTGTGGATACCCCTGAAGCTACTGTGGAGCCAATTCCACGGATGATGAAGGCTTTAATCAAGTCCAGTAGTAAGCAACCAGATTCAGAGCGCTGAATAGTTTTTTTTGTTGAGTTTCCGCTATCTGCTAGCCTTTCCACTGTACTGCTGCTGAATAAGAGCTTCAGAACTGTTCAAAAGCGATTTGTGGCTTGTTCCAAGTTTTTTTTTTCCGCAGCTGTACGGCACGTATGTGGGAAGTAATTGTTGAACGTTTATTGCAAGGTAGGCTGTCCTTGCTGGTGGATCCCGAAGGGTCCAGACAGATAGATTCCGATCGTGCTGCATTGACTAGGCGAGGCCACGTCTAGGGTATTTAATATAACGGTAGGTTATGATGGCATTTCGGAACATCGTGCACACCCTTTTGCACCGGGAATCGCAACGCTCTTTTAACAAGTATTACTTCTTGGAAGTCTTAATAGGAGAATTAAGGATGGGAGAGACCAGTTTCGTATCTTCTGAGACTTTAATTCGTCTTAAACTTCTTTTTCTTCAAAAAATACTGAGGATTTCTTACGGTTTTTTTCTGAATTTTCATTTTTCATCCGGCCGTAACTTCCTGCTCAGAGTCTCAGAAAAAACATCAAAAGATCCGAAAGTAAATTTGCTCTTTTCAATGCGCACCACAATTTTTTTGAAGATCCTGTTGTGCAAAAAAACCACCGCGTTGTGGATTTGTTGTGGAAAATTCCAAGCCTTCCAGAAAGTGCGCTCCTTGTATTTTGTTGCAAGAAGCCTCGCTTATACACTTCTCAGTGCGCGTAGGGCGCACTCTTTCGCCGAAATAAAATAGCAGATATGGGCACTGTTCACACTTAACTGCTCCAGTTTTCGAAGATCCGCTCAGAACGTTGATTTGCTTGGAAATTGGTCTCCAAACGCGGTATGCCCCTGGACGCAAATATCGCATCTGCTTTGCATGAAATCGCCTCGCGGCCGCTCTACAAGCGTTGCGTCAGTGCTCTATGTCACTAAATCCGCTGAAAACTAGTCCGCAGGAGTATTTAAACCTTTTGTGAGCTTGAATATGACATCTCACTGGGGTGCCAAGAAGCTTAAGGATAGGTGATAGAAGGGGGAGGGGTATGACAGCCTGGTTCTTATCATCTGCAGTCTTCTCCCGAGATAGTGAGGCTGAGCCATCGCATTGTGAGGACGAGCCTGGGCTTTAGCAAAAGAAGGATCATTACCGAACATCCGAAAAGAAAACAGTGCAGCTTTGTATCGCTGTTTTCCTAACTGCCCTAGCACACCGCTTACCACTCGATTCATGCGGCAGAGTCGGCAAGAACAGTCATCATCATCGACATCACACATCACGGCTTTCTATTATGCGAATGTCTCTTTCTACTTTCCATCACTTGAGCAGGATGTTGCTGCCCTATTCTCCAATGGCTGACCCTCGTTTACGACCTCTATCCATTCAGCACTCACATACGAACTCCCTTATCGTGTATTCCTCCGTGCACGGCTTTCATATACCTGGCCGGACGGAGATGTGTGACGCATGGGTTTATAGTGGATATTGTCAAAATTCACATGGGCGTGGCTATTAAGTTGTATGAGCTGCAAATCCTGTCACCTAATGCTTACGTGATCGTTTTGCAAACGGCTTGAGATTGGAGACGTAGCTGAGTAACCCAGAAGTCAAGCAGACGCAGCCGCTCTATAAAGCGTTAGAATAATAAGAACAGTTGTATGGAGTGCATCCTCCACGAAAAAAGATGGTGGTCTTTACGATTGCAGCAGCGAGACAACCTTTTACTGATCATGGCTTGTGTTCGTTCCCGTTGTGCTTTATTGTAGAAGAAGTTTCACTTGTTCCATACCAGGAATGTACTGCTTTTGCTTACATGGGAAGCATGCCTACTTAGCATGACCATTTGAATCCGATATCTGAATTGTTACATGCACCTAGGGGAGGCAGGGATAGCCGAGTGGCAAAGAGTGTAGACTCACGTTCACACCCTGAGCCACGAGTTCAATCCCTGCCGAGGCACAAACCTGCCTTGCAAAAATTGCAAAAATGGGGACGATACCAGCGTCAGGCCCAGGTTGACAGGCCGGCTGATGGAGGAACCCGTCACAACAATCATGACAAGTCGCAATAGAATCAGTGTTAATGCTAGGACGTCACCCGGAAGTGGCGCGCAGAACCCTCCGAGTTCTGTGGTCAGTATGCGAGGGCTACCGAGGGGTGAACGACCTCGGCCAAAGAAGCTAGTTCGAATTGGGACCCTGAACGTGGGGTCGCTTACCGGTAACTCTCGTGAGGTGCTGACCTCACATGCAGCAATATCCAAGTCCTATGCCCTACGTACGTTAGTTGTACATTTTCCTTGTCCCGTGTTATTCATTTCGACAGTTCTTGAACGTTTGAAAGTAAAGGGTGATATCACATTCAAAACATTACCTCGAATTGATACCACGATATGAATTGGTTCGCGACTCTGCTAGCGGTGGGTTCTTCCTTTCTTCAACCTATCGCTTTCACTAAAGTAGCGGTGTGCTCATGTTAAAGCGCACTCTACGCTTCACAGTGGTACACCCACCAACACCCCCCACCTCCCCAGTGCCTTCCCTACCCTGATCCATCCACGCGCTCATTCCAGCTGCCCAGCGCAAGCAGCTTGTGCAATGATTCGGAATACACCAAATGGTTGTTCAGTCTGTGCAATGGCTCGGATCGAAATATCAACTTAAATTGATTAATTAATTATACTTAATTAGCACATTATAGATTGCCCTGCATTTCTGCTAGCGGTTGATTCTCCTTTTTTTATCGCTTTCACTAATGCTTCTGTTTCCACCGTCATGGTGCGCTCCTGTTGAAGCGCCCTCCCCATTAACCTCACTTCCCTTGCCCTACCCTCTCTCCCATGCGGCCTCGCCCCTGCATTTACCTTCCCTGTCCCACTACACCCACGTCCAGCTGCCACGCGAGCAGCCCATTAAACTCATTCCGCCTTACCTTCTTCCCCATGTCCCCGAACCCCTTCCCCGCCTCCCACTGCACGCGCTCACGTCCAGCTGCCAGGCGAGCAGCTCGCGCAGCCTGCAATGGCTCGGTGCCTAAGTAAGTGGTTGTCTTATATAGTGGAGTTATCGCAATCAAAACATTGGATTGATACATCTGCACCGAAAGGTTCCTAGATTGGCTAGCGGTCGTTTTCTCCTTTCAGTTACATGTTGAATCCCGTGAAGCATTTTGCGGACGGACAAACATACATACATACATACATACATACATACATACACACATTACATTACATACATATCGACAGACCGACAACCGACCACACAGAACTTTTTGCTTTATAAAATCAGAGCCGCCCCTTTCGCGTGCATGGTGGCGTTCAGCGAATCCGGCGGAAGTGACGACCTATGTTATAAACAGATGACTCAGGTTAGTGCTTTATTCCTATGCTTTCGGCAACTGTAACATGGCGCGCGTATTTTTCGTGCATCTTACATAGTCTCTGTTGGGAGGGCATACTGATCGAGAGCTGCAAGGGTCTCTGAAGAAGAGATGCTGCCCTTGCTGCACGCGATGGATTCTGGAGCAAAGCGGCCCCTGGTCACAGTCGCTCAGACTCCACCGTGTACAACGAGCTCTATCGATTTCACGTCATAGATCGCATCTCATAATTAAACTTACGACACAACATTTTTTCGAAATGCTGTATTTTTATGCAAATGTCGGAATATTAAAATTCGAAGATGCGGAAGAAAAAAGTGCACTGGTTGTCCACAAAAAAACAGGTGCCTGTATTGGCACAACAACGGCTTATCCGAGTTTGACACAGAGACATGCTGTTTCGCGCCTGGCTCTTTACATCTCGATTTCGCCATGCAGCAGTCATATAGATCAAACCAGCCCTCATCCTCCTCCATATACTCTGCACTAGACACTGTTCAATTTGCTGAATTGTAAGGCTGCGTTTCGACGCAATGGCAACTGTACTACGTAGATGAGTACGTTATCGCACTCCCTCGCTAATGGACCGCAACGGGCCCACAACTGTTTCTCGACCGTATGCGCGTGATCGGCGTACAGAAGATTTAACTTCGGCTACATCAGTTACGTCAATTACTTCGGATCAATACGTATTTCATTTTCCCGAGCTAGTCGCCGAAAACGTCGGTTACATCGGAAATGTCGGTTACGTCAACGTCGCCTATGTAATCGCACGGTACAAACGCAGCCTTAGTAATGTATACACAATTCTTCATTCACTACATATATTCTTGATTCAGTGATCCATTCTTCCTTCTCCCTAGCGTTAGTCCCGCGCCGTCGCAGGGTCCGCTGTTCTTGTTAGACGTCGCCACTTGTTCCGATCCACTGCATCTTCTGCTGTGGCTTTCACTTCAGTGAGGTCCTTCTTGATGACGTCCCTCCATCTTTTCTTTGGGGCTCCTCGTGGTCGCTTGCCCTCTACTTCGAATTCCAATGCCTTCCTTATTGGGTGGTCTTCAGGCCTCCTCAGTACGTGCCCATACCATCGCAGTCGCTGCTCTCGTGCCTTCTGATCGGAGCCGTCTGTGTGACCGCCCTGACGTCCTCGTTTCTGACTCTGTCGAGTCGTGTCCAACCGCAGGCCCATCTCAGCATCCTCATTTCAGCTGAGTGGAGCTGCCTTTCATGGTTCTTGCAGATGGGCCAGCACTCACTGCCGTAGAGCATTGCCTTACCACCGCCCGGTACACCTTGCCCTTGAGCGTTCTCGAGCACCGTCGGTCGCACAGGATGCCAGTGGACTCCCTCCATTTCATCCAGGCTGCGTTGATTCGGGCCTTCACCGCCTGGTCCACGCTGCCATCAGCTGCTAGGTTGCTCCCCAGGTACTGGAAATCCTCGACCCTTTCGATGCTCTCGCCATGGCGGTCTACGATGGGTTCGGTGCACTCTTCGGAGCTCAGGAACTTGGTCTTCTTTACGTTCAGCCGGAGTCCATTCTCAGCGAGCACATCCTGCCACCGCTGCACCTTGTCCTGGAGTTCTTCCCTGCTGTCCGCTATCAGGGCGATGTCGTCAGCGTAGAGGATGGTTTTCAGTGGTCCCTCCATGAGTTCTTTTGCCATGACATCTAGAGTCAGGAGGAAGAGGAACGGGCTAAGGGCTGATCCTTGGTGTACCCCAACCGTAATGTTCACCTCTTTTGGAATCGTAACGGGTGCGTAGCTTTAGAATAGTACACCGTACATATCCTTCACTATGGACATCAGGTGTTCCGGAACGTTACGTTCTCTGAGCGCTCTCCAGAGTACAGGCCGAGGCAGGCGGTCGAATGCCTTCTCAAGGTCCAGGAAGGCTAGGTAGCAGGGTCGCCGCTTCTCTCGGTACTTCTCCATCAGCTGTCTGGCGATGAAGATGGCATCGGTGAAGATGTGATCAGTGACGTGGAGCCTTTCCGGAGCGTGAAAGCCAAAAACTGTTCCCTGCGAGATAGCGCTCAAGCTTCCCTCAGCTCGTGTTGACAGGGCGACTTGTCAGCAGGCTTGCATGTTATGGAGGAATCAAAGATTGACCTCAGGCGGTTAGTGAGCACTCGCGTCCCTTTCTGATTGCAAGATTGTCGCGCGACGATATGCATGCTTTCTCATTACTACTGCTACTCCTCCACGCATCCGGCATCCATCCTTAAGCCGTTACCTTGTTTAGGAAGTGTATGAGGCAACTCACCCCTATGCTCTCCAAGGGCCTTCCATGTCTCTATCAGTACCACGCCTGGACCCACTGCTTTGCTTTCCCACCCTTCATTCTCCCTAGCTCTCGGCGGACTTCATCCTCCGTCCAGGGAGTGATGGGACCTGCCGTCGCCTCTATCTGTGGGCTATCCTTGCGAGGGAATTCTTCGTTCAGAAGTCCCTTGAAGTATTCTTCCCACCTCTTTCTGACTTAGGCTGGTTTCCAGAGGGTGGTCCCGCTCTTCACAGTCTTTACGACCCTGATGTCCTGAGCAGCGCGATGCCGAGCTTCAGCCAGCCAGGGAAGACGAACGTGTCCCCTTCTCGGCCCTCCAGCTTCTCGTACTATTCCGTGCACTTCCGTATTCTTTGCCTTAGCAACGGCTGCCTTAGCGAGTCGCTTGCAGCTCTTGTAGGCAGCAAAGTCTTCTGGGCTCCTTGTCTTTTGCCAGCGTTTATATGCTTCCTTCTTCTGCTTGACGATCCTCTGGACTTCCTCGTTCCAGAACCAGGCTGCCTTGTCTCCTCTGATACCACCTCGCGTCTCTCCCAGGACCTCCCTTGCACACTGTAGGATGACCTCTGCTGCGTAGGTCCAGGTGTCCTGGACTGGCCCATGTGGGTCTGGGAGCCCAGCCTCCAGTATTCTTCGGCCGAGGCTATCCTTTTCTACCTTGCGCATTTTCCACCACCGAATTCTTCGCTCTGCTCTCACCCTCGTCTTCTTGGGGAGGTCTATGGCGATGTCTGCCAGGAGAGGCCTGTGCTGAGGGCCCAGCTCTTCCCCAGGCAGTACTTGATATCCTTGACGGTTTTGAGAGACGATCTTCTGACCAGGACATGGTCGATTTCCGTTTGTCTCCCTCCACTGCTGTAGGTTATCTTCTGAGTCCTCCTTTTCGCGAAGAAGGTGCTGCAGATTGCTAAGTCGTGGGCTGTGGCTAGGTCAAGGATCCGTTCTCCCTCAGTGTTCTTTGCCTCATTCCTCGACCTCCGTTTCCCACATGACCATTCAGATCCCCAGCTATGGTGAGGTAGTCATCTTCCGGAACCGATCTTATGGCCTCGTCCAGGGTCAGGTAGAACTCATCCTTTTCCGCCTCGGAGCAACCGGATTGTGGTGCGTACACGGTCAGTCCAGTACCCCTCCTTCGTGTCCATTCTCACTCCCATGATCCGATCACTGATCCTGTTCACGGAGGAGACGCGTTCCCTGAAGGCATAGGACTTGGATATTCCTGCGTCTCATGAGGTCGGCAACCTCACGAGACTTCCCGGTAAGCGACCCCACGTTCAGGGTCCCAATTCGAACTAGCTTCTTTGGCCGAGGTCGTTCACCCCTCGGTAGCCCTCGCATACTGACCACAGAACTCGGGCGAGGGTTCTGCGCGCCACTTCCGGGTGACGTCCTAGCTTTAACACTGATACTTTTGCGACTTGTCATGATTGTTGTGACGGGTTCCTCCATCAGCCGGCCTGTCAACCTGGGCCTGACGCTGGTATCGTCCCCCATTCAGTTTTAGGATTTGAGCGCACTATCGAACCAGACGCGCGACGCTGTCGAAAGCGTGAACGCGCGATCGGAGCGTCGCCTCCGCGACTCTCAACGCTGCCTAATGAAGGAAAAGCCCTTGATAGTCAGACACTTAAAATTAGAGGTTGAAGCCATGATTAAAACTTCAGAAATAAGTAAAGTCTGACAAAAGAAGATTGCTGAATTAGTTGTTAGTACATGTCAAAGATGTTACTTTGTTCGCAGAATAATGCTTTGTTTTAAGGACTATCGCAGCAGGTTACCAGAATTTTCTCATCTGCATCGAGATGTTTTTTGCCGCCATCGCTCTGAAGTTCGCGTTTGGTGTTTCTGCTTATTCGGATGCTCACTCCGGTATGGTGAACTTCTGTGGTTCCCAGTTCTGCATTCAGAGTCACTGAGAAAGAAACATTGTTCATCTTTCATCTCATGTTTTTCGTTTGAACTCAAAATATAACAGCTGATTGTGAAGGGATAGGCAAAACCGCGGATATTTACTTGGTTTTGGGGGTTTTGGGTGTTTTGCTTGGAAATTTCTCGAAACCTCGTCCAAGCTCGAGGCTCCTAAAGCAGTTTTGTATCATCTGTCCGAAGCATTTGCCATAATATCAGATCATCGTTACGCCTTCCAAGCTTTCTTGTCCCCCGCACACAATCGCTGGGCATACGTGCCAACGGCATGGTACAGAGAGACGGTCTTCAGGACCGCGCAACGTCGCGTGCGCGGCAATCTGCAAACACCGCGGGCTTGCAATGGAGCGCACGCTCGCGATAAACTCATTGCGTTATTGAACTTAAATTGTGTTCGCTTTGGTTTCAGCGACCTTCTTCGCTCTGGTAGGACCCGGATCGTCATGACCTAGATTGCTTTATTTGCATAACCAGTATGATCACATAGTAACCATGATGCAGAGACAAGTGCACAGGTTTTTCTCGCGAGTTAACTTAGCTTACGTGCTGGTCCCTAATCGTTTGACTGTCAGAGTACCTTCTGCACAGCATGCTCTCAGGGGCTGTACTGTTGTCGTGTTGTAAGGTATGACGGATTCCCTGCTGAAAAAAAGTAGCAGCGAAAAATCACTGTTGCGATAATAACCCATCGCTGGCGCGCTCCGATCGTAAGCATGCGGCATTTGAAATTGTTGCGCGCGACGCCGCCTGTCCTATCATCACATACATGGTCCAGCACCCGCAGTGGAGTGTATTTGACATCCTGGATTGTAAATGCAAAGATCAGCGTTTCCCGATCAAAAAGATTGTAGTGAAAAGTCTAAAATAGTCTGTGTTTAGAATTTATTTATGTTTTAATACATGTATGTGGCGCAGCTCATAGGGAGGCGGATGCGTTTATTGTTTCTCCTAAGCGTACTGTTTGTGTAGAGGGACGGCGAGGAAATCCAATCCATTAAGAGGGTCGTTGTTGCACACATACCAGTTAAAACAACTGCTATGAGAAAGTTTCCAGAGGAAATTCAACCTCATTGGCCGTAGAGCACAAGTCAAGGTGGAGGATCTGTGCGAAACAGGAAATGCGAAAGGAGTTGAACTGTTGGGCTGGCCCATAAAATGGCGTTTCTTTTTATCAGCCGAAATTTTGCGCTTATGATGAGAGTTTACACTTGGTTTTGATTATTTTGCAGGAAATTCCTTGCTCTATGAAGTAATCTTCGTAGACTTTCCGAAGATTCTGTTTTCACTAATTTTTAAGTGCTCAACTTGAGTGTCAGATCAACGAAATTGAGCATTGAACCTCTCTTTGCATCTCATTAGACATCCGAAACAGGGAACTGCTAACAAGGGAACCCCAACAGGTCGATCCGGCCATTTGCAATGAGATGTATATATGTGGACGTGTCTTGAGCCGCTGAATCCAAATCTGCCCTCCGAATTTGCGGAACGATTCTCTGAAGGGAGTTACGGACCATGCTCTGTCCGCACAAGTAGGGAACGATAACTCTTGCGGCAGGCGGCCGATTGTTAGTGGATAAGCGCACTGCTTCAGAGACACTGGTCACATGTTGGAATCCTTGACTCTTGAAAATTTTGCTTTTGTTCAAAACACTTCATATGAGCCCCAAAACACTTCTGTTTGGCCAATTTACCTAGTTCTTTAATTATTTGACAATAGGAGGCGGCCAGATTCTCCATTTCTGGTTCCTTTTGAAAAATTTTATTAGGAGGATATCTGGAGCTTGCATTAGAAATGAGGATCTTACGGTTTAAGAGCACATGTAGTATTCTTCCACGAAATGATAGAAACAAACAAGTTCTCGCAATGAGCAGAGCGAATGAAGAAGTACTCTCCACACACGGTACAGTTACAGCTCTCTGTACCAGTCCAGAGGGAAAGCAGTACTGTTTGTTGTTTTTAGTTTTGAACGAAACTCTGTCCGCGTGATCTGTGCAGAATTATCCGATATGATCAGCCCTCATTATTATGATCTACGTGGCATTCCGCACAAGGAAACAGCGTTTGCTTTCTTGTTCTGTCGAGATGTTTTGCCCAAAGCTGGTACTGGCGTATCTGTTGAGGGACTTCGGTTCCTGTGAAATAACACGCGTACCATCTCGGAAGGAGCGGAAAGTAATAGACAGCTTTGGGTCCATCTTGCGAAACGCCGAACAAGACAACTTAATAATCGGCTCTGACGAGGAGACCTCTGTGGAAGAAGATGAGGAAGTCCCCCTATGGAGCCCAGACGATGAGGACAAGCTGAAAGCCGCTACGGAGGGTTCCTTTGTTGTGGGGATATCGTAGTTTCTACCTGTAAGGAAAAGGTGGGCTTTTCATCGAACAGTGTGGTTTACGACGCTGATTACGGAGAAACCACTACCAGAACTGAGAATTGGCGTCTCCTTGTCAAATAAAGAACTAGGTAAATTGGCCAAACAGAAGTGGGGGATCGTATGAAGTGTTTTCAGTGAAAGCAAAAACTTTGACGAGTCAAGGATTCCAGTGCGCTTACCCGCTACGCCATCGACCGCTTGGCACATTCTGATCGGACATTTCTACAACCATATTAAAGAGCACATTAAATACTATCATGATACTCCGCCACAGCCTTCTGGAGGAGCGCCATCGAGAGATTCGTGAGTGGGTACCTGAGTTCAGCGAGATCGTTGATTTCTCCGCCACTGTAGACCACCCTGTTGAACTCCGCCCGAACCAGGTAATTGAGGGGGTTTAGGTCAGGTTACCTGCTTAGATATTCCACCTTCTTCAGGTACTCAACGCCCTTCCATTCCAAGTAGGCAAGAGTTTTCCCAACGCCCTTTGATTCCATGTGGTGTCACCCAATCCTGTAGCAGTACAAAGTTTCCAAGAAGGTACGGGCGACGACATGTGGAGAGGATATTCTTCTCGAGTTGCTCGATGTAACCGCCAGCGCTCACCTTAGTCCGGGGCCCACGAAGAAAATATCGGTCTCTCCATTCCAGGTACGTCCGGTCCCCACCATCAACTGGCGCCTTGGCGACTGAGGTGAAGATGATGTCCTAGACCGTAGCGACGTTGACGGAGCTGCTCGATGATCTTCCAGATCGAGAGTACTGCTCTCCAGGTAGCTATTTATGGGTGACTCCATACTAGAAGTTTCGCAGCTGTTTGGAGGTGACATGAATTCCAAAGGTCTTCTCCAGTCAGGTTGCGGCTGGAGATGACTTCATATTTTGGTGTACATGAAGGTGATGGGCGAGAGCCAGCTCCTGCTTATAGAGGAACATCTTGGGTATCTTCCGCCCTGGTACTCGTATCCACGTCTTCTCTCTGGGCAGCGAAAACTTTGCTGATATGTGACAACTATTAGGCTGGAGAAAAAGTCCTGTCAGTGTTTTTTGAATAGCTTACAGCTTTTGATTCTTGATGCTCGAACATGACGTAACATGCTATGCTTAGAACATTCTCGCGGCTCTCCCGCAGGTAAATGGAGGCGCCTGCAGTTCCCTGGGCTTAATTACAATATCACCTTTACAGGAGCAGCTTCGAGTCGTCGTTTTCTATGAAGAGTGTGGAGCCGCGGTACTGAAGCGACGGCAGCTATCCGCAGCATCAGCGCTGCATTGTGAGAGGACGCCACTACCATCCTACGTACACCGCTGATTCACTCGCTTCGCGAACGGAGAAACGATTTTTGAAAACAAACCTTTGTTGGTAAAGCTCCCACGTAGTGGAAGACTCCTCCGTTGTCAAAGCTGTCGAAGAGGATCTGGAGTTGACCACCCGCAGCCTTGCGACAAGACTCGGATGTACCTGACCGACGCTAGTCGACTGCCTGCGAGCCCTAGGCTCAAAAAATTCTGGCTCAAGGGATCCCTCATACCTTGACGGATGGCCCGCGGTGCCTCCGAGTACCTATTTGTCAGTCTCCTCTTCTCCGCCGTCGTCAAAAGGACTTTCTGTAGATTGGTTAATGAGATGAGATATGGGTTTTCTATAATCCCAATTCAGACAATGTGACTTTCTCGAGGAGGAGACCCTGTTTCCTAAGATCCAGATTGACAGCATGTGACTCTTCCGAGTGAAGACCCATCTTATAGGGCCAAACCGGGCATGCAGTCCAAGAAAGTTTTCCTGTGCTGCTTCTGGACGCGGAAAATGCTGCTCAACGAGCTGTGTAAGGATACACGGTCACCGCTACCATTTGTGCCACTCAGCCCCAGAAAACTGTGAAGTATTGGGGAAAAAAATGACCGAGACTAGCTTCGAGGAACTTCATTCATAATGACGCGACACCTCA